>CAUYON010203537.1:0-16599 GCA_963573935.1 Arctocebus calabarensis | reverse complement strand
CAGCCACATTGCCATCATTGTACTGATCCGGAAATCCAGGCAGGACCTCAGTCCCTCAGAAACTGAAGACCCAAGGGGGGGACCTAGGCCAGGATAGCTTGCTCAGGGCGTAGGGGAAATGGAAGATCAAATATGGGGAACATCTAACTGTACCTCTTAAATATGTATAATTGTTGTGTGTCAAAATTGTTTTTAACTTGTTTTAAATAAGGGGGGAAAGTGTGTTAGAGAGCTCTAGGCTCACCCCAGGAGCCTGGTCCTGCAGAATTGGCACTGATTCCAGACTTCAGCTGCAAGGATGATGAGATTGCTCTCTCTCTCTCTCTCTCTTTCCTTCCATTTTTTTTATTTTTTATTTATTCATTTATTTTACAGAGTCTTACTCTGTCATCTTGGGTTGAGTGCCCTGGTGTGTAGCTCACAGCAACCTCAAACTCCTGGACTCAAGCAATCCTCCTGCTTCAGCCTCCTGCGTAGCAGGAACTAGAAGCGCCCTCCACAATGCCTTCTGTATTTTTAGTAGAGCAGGCACTGCTCTTGTCAGGCTGGGCTGGACTCCTGAGCTCCACCATCCACCTGCCTCCGCCTCCCAGAGCGACAATGAGATTTCTGTTGTGCTGTAATCTTAGCATTAGTCCAGGAAACCGGCCAGACTGCAGACCCGGTGCAAGGGCCCTGAGTGACTGCAGCAGCGAGACAGGGCGCCAGGCCCTTCCTTCCCAAAGATCACAGCCCTCTGAGCCACGTGCCTCCCTCTCCTTCCTTCCTTCTCATCCCCTCTTTCACTCCTTCTTTTCCTTTGTCCACGCTTTCACCCCGTTTCTCTGTGGTTGAGTCTTAGTGCTGGTGGAGTTGTGCAGCCCTGTCCCCACGCCCTGAGAAACAGGCGCCTTCTCGTTCAGAAGCAGGGCTGCCCGGAGTCTCCAGGCACTTATCTGCCGCTGAACGATGCTTTCTGCTGCTGAGAAGAAACTGGAGCTGCTGCTCAGTGGAGCAGCACAGCGCACGCTGGGCTCCGGGACAGGGGTCGTTTGGCGGTGACACCGAGAGGCCAGAGGACGGGTTTGCACTGGGGCACGCGTCTCGGCTGCAGGTGCAGCGTGGAGCGGCTACCAAGGGCACGTTCTGGGCTGGAAAGTGCAGCCGGCCGGGAGCAGCTTGGCTGGAACCAGCTCTCTCTGCACCTCAAAGTGGGGCTGCTGAGAGAAAAATCTGCTCAGGGACTGTGTTGCGGGCAGGGGAGTAGTTTAACCGAATTTGCTACAGTGAACTGGAAACCAGGATATGAATAGGATGTGACAACAGTCCCCTTGACAGGTAAAATAACCCTCACGAATTGGCTGGAAAACCCGGCAGCAGGGCCACTGACCTCATGGTCACTCACCAGTCACAAAGGCTTTAAAAAAACAAGCGCCAATTAAATTTTAAAAGAGGAAGGGGAAAAAGCGTTAAAACAAACATTCTATTTCTCTGAGGCAGAGGCTTCTATTCTCCCCTTCAACGACCTTGGAACCATGAATTATGGAGGACACACCTGCCAAGCTCCCAGCTTGTCCCGCAGTGATCTGCTCCCGCCAGCCTGGAGAGGACTGGGGCACAGACATGACACTGTGGCCTGGGACAAAGGGCGGAAACCTGAGTGTGAGTCTCGGTTTCCCTGCGTAGCACCAAGTGACTTTTGGTCTAATCACTTGATCACTTGATTATCTAAGGGTTAATAGAGAACATTTATAGGAATGCACTTAGCACAGTTCCTGCACTATTTAAGGTATTCAGTCAACAAGAAGTTTTTGCATCTTCCCCATTAAAAATTTCTACTCCATGGAAATAAAAAGCCCTTAGAGTATGGTATGGTCTCAGGACATGAACGTGTATATTGTGTTCTCCAAAACAAATCCGAATCTATTCAATTGTAGATGTTTAGTCCACCAGAAAGAAGAGAACGCATATTCACTCAGAAATAGTGCTTGGTTCTCTGCTTTGCGTATGTGCCATGCCAGGCCCTGAAAACGATAAACAGTCCTTACGCGTGTCACTGGGGATACTTTTGGCCACATGTAAGATCCATCTGCTCAAAATGACTTGAATAATAAAAAGGGACGAGGTGTCCCCTCTGGCTCAGTGGGTAGGTACCAGCCCCATATACCAAAGGTGGCCGGTTTGAATCCAGCCTCAGCCTAACTGCAACAACAACAACAACAAATAGCCGGGCATTGTGTCAGGCACCTGTGGTCCCAGCTACTCTGGAGGCTGAGGCAAGAGAATCGCCTAAGCCCAGGAGTTGAAGGGTGCTGTGAGGTGACACCACAGCACTCTACTGAGGACAATAAAGTGAGACTCTGTGTCTAAAAAAAAAGAAGAAAAGAAAGGGACAAGGGCTTTACTCAACAAGAAAAGCCAGAGATGAAGTCAGCTTCAGGTTGGTTTGAGCCGTGCACTAGTTGAGCTCCTGGGGACTGTGTTTCTTCCACAGTGTTTGACGTATGATGAGGCCTGTTGCCATCAAGGTTTTGAGATGGCTTCTGAGGTCACATGAGTTCTCTTCCCTGTGTAGAGGCTTCATGTGCTAGGAGCTCCCAGCCAACTCTCTTTGAGTCTTGTTGGCCCTAATGAGTAACATGTGTTCCTGAGTATGCTGCAGTTAATAGATGGGACCATGCTGATTAGTTTAGTCCCGAGTCACCTATCTGTTAGCTAAGGATAAAGGCCGGGGCCTGAGAGCAAAGGACAAGCTATTCAATAACCTGCAGTGGACGGGAGAGAAGGGGGAGTGAGACCTGGAAGTTATCCTCACAGTGTCGGGTCCCCGTACCATCCTCCCGGAGCTTCTGGTCAAGTTTGGCAACTTTGAGAAGTAGCCTTTATTAAAGCAAAAACTCAAATTTTGTGCCACTTTCCTGGGGAAAATGTGTATCAAGAATGAATAATGTTACTTCACATTTAATTATGAAGTCATTTAATAAATTGCATAGCTAATCTATTTAATAAGTGGCGCTAGGCACAGTGGGACCTCCAGAAAAGTGAGAAATTAGAACCACGCTCCTTAAGAAACCCTCAGCGCAATAAGCTACAGGTGCCCAGCCTACATAAAACATTTCATCCACTTGCAAAACGACAAACAGTAAGATGACACTTTGTGGTAAGTGCCCAGTGAGTAACAAGGACATTGATTTTATAGTACAGGTTGCATACTTTGGTATCACCAGGGTGCTTGTTTAAAATATCAACCTTTAAACCAGTGATCCTGATTCCCTGGCTTGACAGGTGCCCAGGAATCTAACTGGCTTTTAAACCAGTACTTAGTGATTGCAATGCCAAAGAGAGGTTGGCCTGAGCTATTGTGGCCAGAAAGGCTACTTCAGGGTGGTAGGAGGGGGACATAGGACCTGGTTTCTTCACTGATGGTTTCAGCATGCCCATCAAAATAATAGTGCCTCTTCCAGTAAAGATACTTGGAATGGAACTGAAGGAATGACTTGATCAAGGCCACTTTGCAGGTTGGGATGGAGTGGGGAGAGAGCAGACAGGGAGATGAGTTCTCTGTAAGAGTCTTTGCATGAGATGATGTAGGATGAACACAGAGGGCATAAAAAGGATGGGAGACAGTGCGATCCAACGCCTTCTACAAATGCCATGGTTACTCAGCAGATGATTTATACTCCATAGAAAAGTTGGCAGAACATTTAAATTTATTTAAAAGAAAGAGTGAGTTGATGAGAAAAAGAAACGAGCTCTTCTGTTTAAAGTGTTACTACATTTCTTTCTCTGTTGATGTAAACTAAAGAAAGAGAATTAGCCTGGGGGAGGGGAGATGTGGGTGCCAGCCCTGCTCCTTCTTAGGAGCTGTGAGACCCTGGGGAAATCCCTTTTCTTTGGAGCAATTTTCAAACTGGCAAAATGAAGGAGTGGAGCCAGATATCTCCAAGTCCTTTGTTGCTGAGGCAGAATATCACTACACGCACCTTGATGAAACTTGTCTTGTAAATTTAATTTACTCTGCAAACTGTTAAAATAAGTATGGCTAAAAACAAAATGCATATTGTACTCAGTTGCAGGAGTAATGGTGTGCATTCTAATTATCTACTCACGCAGTGCAACCATCATTAAATTTATGATGAGAATAGCACCTATATTGAGCTGATCAGGTTGTAGTAAATTAAAACTTACAGCTGCCCTTTATATTAATTTAAAGACATCCCTGTGCCACCAGCAACAGAAGCCTTATCAGCATATGAATGAGGTCCATTAACACAACAAAAGTTGTATCACAGAATTCCAAAGTCCTGTGCCAGACAGCTAACCTTGTAAACAGGGCACTGTACCTAAGGAGAAAGTCACATTTATTGTCCTTGGCACTAGCCCAGACTCCCTTCCATCTGTAACCGAATTTAAAGGGGCAGAATAAAAGGCCAGGAAAAGTTTCCTTTTCTTTCTCTTTCATGAAGAATAGATGCCAGGTGGCGACTGTGGCTCAAAGGAGTAGGGTACTGGCCCCATATACCGGAGGTGGTAGATTCAAACCCGGCTCTGGCCAAAAACTGCAAAAAAAAAAAAAAAGAATAGAATAGATACCCACTGCTGGTAGCATGGGGGTGTTTTACCTTGCTCAAGGGTTCAGTACCCCACTGAAGGCCCACCTAATATTTTAAAATTTCTAGATCAACTTACTGGTCATTTGAAGGTCATAATTTCCTTATAGAAAAATTATCCTACTTCTAACTAAAAACTAACAAAGGATTTTATTACGTGCAAATTCCTAAATGTATTAAAATATGATTCAATATCTAGAAAGTTAATATATACCTAAATTTTCAGAGAGATGGTATTACGGAAATAAGAGCTAATTTTTTGAGCCCACACAAGCTGGCAAGACCTGTACGAATAGCATTACTGAAATTGTTTCTAATTCTTCTGATTAACCCAAAAGGTAGGTGTCATCTGCTGTCTGCAGAGGCAGCTCAAGGAGTTTAAGCCATTTGTTGAAGGTCAAACACAGTTAAAATTTCATATCCACATCCATTTGTCCCCAAGGTGCATAATCGTCCCACACCAACCTGCTACTATTAAAGAAAAAATTGAAAAACTACAATACTGTCCAACAATAAAGCATCCACTTAAATTATTCCCAATAGTAAATAAGATAAGTAGCTCTTACTGTTCCCAAGTCTGGTGTCATATTGCCTTTGTTTTAACTTTGAATAGCTATTGGGAGTGACATGCATTTTTGGACTGCAACAAAGATGTGATAAACTAGGAAATTTCAAGACAAAGAGTTCTAGTTTGCCCAAGGATTTTTTAATTTTGGATCTTGAGTGATTTTGTAACACTTAGTAAAATATTTAAGATTTATTATTTCCATATAATACCATCACATTATGTCTAATATCTATGTAATAAAACAATTCTATATAAAACTTGGCAGCAGATTCTGCACTAGAAGTGGACTGTACTTTTTCTCAGCTAGCTGGATTAAATAAGTGATTTGATAACTCAGCTGTAGACCTGCCTATCAGTAAAGGAAAAAGAAATTTGAATTGTACAGATCTATATAATACCTTCTCTTCAATCTCAAAATCCAGACTTCTGAAAATTTAACATTAAAAATATAAATTAATAGCAATGTACAATTCAATTATCCACCAACTTAAATTAGTAACTTCAACCAACCAACATTCGCCTTTCATCATCTTTACTTAGAAGACTCGCAAGCACAGAGCTAAGTGTGTTGAATAGGCCAGAGGCTTCTCTCAAGAGGTGACCTTCTGATACAGAGCGAATATCCCCGACCTTGGTTGGAAGTTTGATGAAGCCATCCACTTATTCTTCAGAGCTCTGGACCCAATGGTATAATTATAAAGGTATTGGAAACTTGTTTCAAGAGTATTTGTCAGAGATTTTTCCCACTTACCTTCTTGAAGAAGAACATTTTTGGATTGGAGTTGATTAAACATGTTTTTAGAGAAAAATTAAAGTAAAATGATAACTCTCTATGAGTAAGAAAGATATAAAATGACCATGGTTAAAAATCTGATGAGAGTTCACTATAGCAGTGATATACCTGACAAGGAAATTTTGGTTATTTCTGTGTCATACAACATTTTAATATAATAACCAAAATTACAATTAACATATTAGATTTCTAAGAATCTCATACAATTTTTGAAACCATCATATTAATTGCACACCCATAAATATACTTTTATAAAAGATTAGCATCCCTTTCTTAGATGATGCTTTCGATATAATTTAATATATCAAATTAGTCTAATTTCTCTCCCTTATGAGGCTAGATTGATATCTTTTGAGCTTTCCAAGGGCTCAACTGGAAAACCCCAAAGTTAATTTTAGGTTAAAAAAACTTAATTTAGAATTTATTTTAACTTGAGAAATTTGTCAAAATGTATAAAACAGTTAAATATGATCGTGTTTTTTTATTATTTTAATCAAAGTGACAATAAAAGATTTTAAAGGCAAATACAGAAGGTTATATGGTCATGAACAAAAATGTAGCTCTTTTAATATTGAGAAGGCTCAGTTTTCTTTAGTAATCAAAGACAGCATCATATATAAGAAACTTTTTTGATAAAACAGAAAAAACTTTGTTTCTGAAACCAATTAGTTAAAAGAAAAAAATATCATTTATCTTAGACCAGTACTCCAAGAAAACTTTGATATTTTAGCAGAGGAGACCTGATTTTACTTTTCCATCAATGTACTACTAAAACAAATTTTATAATAAAATTTTATAAATGAGGCTTCCAATCTTACCAGTTTTGATCACACAAAATAAGATTTTCACCACCTTTTTACACCCCCTCTTTTTCTTTGATTTTTTTTTCAGCTTTTGCAACTGTCATGAATCAATAATCACAACAACTCGTTTTTATTGTGCATTTTGGTAGTAGGTTGAGTTTATGGTTTTAAGGCCTTCAATATTTAACAAAGACAACACAAACCTGTGGAACAACAAACACAGGCAAACAATGTGTGTCTATATCGTACTTAATGCTAACAACTTTGAAGACATCCCTATTTTTATTTTACCAACACTTTTAAGACTAGTTTTTATTCACCAGAGATTATCAATGATCAAGTGAGTTTAAAAAAAAAAATTGGGGTAAGTTTCTACTTTTCTTGAAAATTTTAATCCTCAAGGCAATTTGGGTAGTTTCGTTTGGTAATAGCACTAGAAGTGGGAAAATATCACATATACAGAACCTGCAAACATACAAACACGCACACACATAAAAACATACAAGCAGGTGCAATCAAATCTTTTGATTTTTTATTTTAAAACTTTTAGTCACGAGGCACTAAAACACAGTAATATAAATTCACTGATTTGTGTCTGCTTTATTTTTATCCAAATTGTCTTTCTGATAAAAATGGGACATATTGAGATTACCTTAATAAGAGCTAAAGCATTTCACGAAATGCAAAGAAATCTTTTAGAGTTTTTTATTTGCTCAGTTTCCAAATTGTTCTCTTTTTCTTACACTATCAGCCTGAGGAGGTTTGCTTTTGTGGGGACACTGGGGCCCCCTTGAGATGCCCACATGGCCAGTAGGGGAGCCTGAATTTCAAGTGACTGAGGGTCTCGAGTGGGAAGGGCAAGGGTCTGGCTGGGGTGGACAGGGGACAGAGGAGTTAGGGAATGAAGGGGAAATGTTTTGCTAAAGCTGGATTTTATAAGCAAGTGCACAGATAGGCCCAGGATGACACCTTGAATCAAAGGATTCAAGGGAGCTAGAGAGCAGAACCAGGCCCCCCAGCAGTTGTGGAGGGAGCTGACGGATCACAGTCAGCAGGGCATTGAGAAGAGGACTCCAAGTGACAGAGACGCTCCCACAGGGGGAGCAGGGTCCAGTGGAGAGAACAGAATGATCTCAGAGACAGCCAGGGGGTCAGGGAATGATCTCCACTCGGAACAAGAACCAGGACGACAAACTTCCAGCCTCGCCTTCTTTTGAACGAAGCCGGGGACCACAACCCAGCTTCAGAGGACACCCTCGCATGTTAAGAATGAAAATCTTCCCCTGCCCATGTCAAGGCGCTGTCAGGAGCAATGACTCAAGAGTCTAACTCCCCAATGCATCCCCCAACCGTCAGTCAGGAGTGAGGCAAAGGCTTCAGAAGTGCACGTGAAGGGTCTTAGGGGAGACGACCCGGGCCGCAGTGATAAACCTGATTCTATCTGAGTCGAGGCAACACAACTGCTTAGCAAAATTTTCGACCATCCTTGTTAAAGCCCGGAGAGTGAGACTTTATACCAGATCATCGTGACAGGAATAGGGGCCACTAAAATGGGATCTGTGTGGGGGAGACACTGGGCTCAACTCTGAACACGGTACAGGCAAGTGGGAATTAAAGTCCAAGGAGCAGGGTGAGGGGTCTGGAAGATTCCAGCTGACCTAACCGGACAGGATTCTTGCTGAAGACAGGCCGGGGTGGTCAGACACCACGTGGACAGAGGGGAGAAGGAGGCCCCTGCCCAGACACCAGGGACGATGTGACATGTGAACTCTGACTAAGCCAACTTAACCGGGCTCTTTTGCCAAAACTGGACTTTATAAGGAAGCTCACAGATAAGCCTAAGAGAAGGTTCAGAAATCTGACTAAAGTTTGGCCAAAACTTTGGCTGAGCAAAGAAATCTTTGTCAGCTAAATGTAGATTTCTGACTATAATGATGACAGACAACACCTTCAAAGTTTGCTTATTCTATTTAGTTCAAACCATTCAATGACTTGTACTAACTGTGGGGGACAGCACTTTACTCGTGTTTATAAATCACAAACTCCCTTTTTCTTTCCCTTCTCTTCTTGCCTTTGGCCTCTGGCACTTCTGCCTTTAGATCGTATTTTTCCTAAGCGTGGTTGTCAGAGGTCTGTCCGGCTTGCTGACTCAGCACTGAGTGATGACAGGAGGAACGATGACACAGGAGGAGGCCACCGGCACAAAGAAACACAGGTTACCTGAAAGGACGCACTCCTATATAAGTTTCAGACATTAACAGTCGCCTCTCAGATAACCCTTTCCCTAAAGTTCTAAATGGGAATTTAGATTGAACTATCCCAGAAAATTCTTATTCGTTCCTCAAAAATATTATTCCTCACCCTGCCACTTCTGCCTGAATATTTGGCCCCAGGACATGCTGAGGCTGGTGCCTGAATATGGTGGTAGGAGCGGGAAGGCCAGCGGGGAGCCCAGTGGAGGGACACTGCACCGCTCAGCTTTTATTTACAGGTGACGCTTGAACAACTTGAGAGCGAGGGGCACTGACCCCCTATGCAAGCGAAAATCAGCACCTGGATTTCGGCTCCCCAAAATCTTAAGTGCTGATAGCCTACTGTAGACCAGAAGCCTGACCAATAACATAGAGAGTTGTATGTTCTACGCACCATGCACTGTATTCTTACAATAAAGCAAAGCAAGAGAAAAGAAAATGTTATTCAGGAACCTGTAAGGAAGAGACAAGGCATGTCCCATGACTGAGTGTGAGTGGATCATCACACAGGTCCTCATCTTTGTCGTGGATGCACCGAGCCGGCGGAAAAGAAAGAAGAGGTGGGCTGGGGGGTTGGTTTGCTGTCTTGGTTGCCAGAAGTGAAGGAAATCCATGCAGAAGTGGACTTGCAGAGTTCTAATCTGCATTTTTTCAAGGGTATAATAATCATGTGCTGTTACTAAGTCTTTAGTAAAACTGTGTTCAATTTGAAAGGAACTTAAGGGGGTGGGGTGAGTTTTCATAATTGCATGAGCCACCAGGGCATTGAGTCCTTCCCAGCTCTGTCGCTCTCCTGAGGCTAACGTGCCTACCAGGACTGTCAAAGGATCATAGTGGTCTCAGAGGCTCAGAGCAATTTGAAAATAGCTATAGGAGTACTCTAGACTGTCCTCTCCAAAAGCCAAGGGGAAGAAAATCTTGAAGGGAGATAACCACTCTGTAGAAAAGACAGGACATCTAGCAGCTTTCTTGACGAAGCACACAGTCCTAAAGTGTCCTTATGAGGTAGATTTTCAAGACGTCCAGATTAACTCGAAATGGCTTAAGAGCAAGATCAATCTTTGCCCCACCAGTGAGAGAAAGGAGCTTCGGCTAATAAACGCAAGGCTAAGGAGTCATCAGGGAGATCCCAGGCAATTTAAAAGCCTGGAGTTTGCATCTTCTCTGCTGGTTAAGAAGTTAATTCATACGTGCCCCCTTCATTTCATTATTCATGCAACACAAATTAAATGGCTTTGCTGTTTCAATAGAGATTAATTACATTAGGCACAAAGCACATTTCCAGTTCAGGCCATGGTTTCTACTTCATTTAATTCATTATCCCATGTGCAATCCAGGGGCATCCTGAAGATAACAGCTTATTTCAGTCACATGTGTCTTTTTCAGCACGTTCCTCCGTTGAGGTTCCGTTAAGAAAGTTGCCAGCTGAAACAAAAGGAAAATATATATACTCAGACCAAAGGCACTTTCTCCTGAAGGCTTTTATTTCTCTTGGTTGATTGTTTGTGTGTTCTTTTTGTTTGAGTGTCCTGTGATTGAGGTGACACTGGAGGCATCACCTGGCCTCGAGGCACGCTCGCTCTCCACTCTTGTACAGCAGGCAATGCCTGCAGGACAAACGAAGTCGTGGGCTGAAGGGCTGCAGCCCCAACACCCGCCGCTGCACGCTGACATCAAGAAGGCCTTCAAACCCTGCCCAGGTCTTTTCACCTCAGCATATTCCTTACAGGGCCTCGTTCACCTGGAAAGAAGAACTGTCTGCACCCCATGTCTGGTTTTTTTTTTTTTGTAGAGACAGTCTCACTTTATCACCCTCAGTAGAGTACCGTGGCGTCACAGCTCATAGCAACCTCCAGCTCCTGGGTTTAGATGATTCTCTTACCTCAGCCTCCCAAGTAGCTGGGACTACAGGCGCCCACCACAACGCCCAGCTATTTTTTGATGCAGTTTAGCCGGGGCCGGGTTTGAACCCGCCACCCTCAGTATATGGGGCCGGCTCCCTACTTGATGAGCCACAGGCGCCGTCCTGTTTACATGTTTTCGACAGAGTTCTTCCAAAGGTAACTCACCGAACATTGCCTGCCAAGAACACGGGAATCCCTTCTTTGCTGCTGTGAGCACAGGTGGGTAGCATAGAGGAATAGCCTCAAGGCTAGAATGGGAGCATGTACACACACCCAAATTCCTTAAGAGAATGAAATTACAACGCCTGACACGTGGGATTCTCTCACTGAAAAGCAACTTGGAAATCGTCCTCCTGACCTCCAGATTTGGGACACTCTGGGGAGAGGAAGAGCTTGACTGGGGGCTTAAGGATTGAGAGATTTCTCAAGGACACAGAAGTACAGGAATGGCACTTTGCAACCCCAGAAAACACAGTAACACAGGGAAGCCAAGAGAATAGAGACCTTATTTGTATTCAGCTTTGTCAAGAAAAATAATAAGGATAATTTATCTTTTTGTCTCCAAAACTATTCCCGAGCCTAGTGGTTTAGTCCAAAAGATCCTTCATATATTTTCATTTCCCCAGCTCAATTACGGTCTGTTTCTGATAAGTATATTTGAAAATAAGATTAAAAGTTGATACCACTTGGGAAATGGTAACACATTTTCTGGAACATCTTTCTTTGCTTTGAGGGGAGGGATGTTTTTCCCATCACTGATTAGCTAACTGCTTTCCCACCTGCCTCCAAATTTCATACTGTGTATTCCTGACGAAGATAATAAGAACAGACTCTTTCTATCCTGCTTCATTTGCAAACCCAGAGACTCTTGGACAATTTGGATGCCTAGTCCTGGCAGTTTGGATCCTCTTTGTAATTTCTGCCAAAACATCATGAGAGAAAGGAAATGATAATAAGAAACCATCTAAAGACAATCAAACAGCCATTAATCCCCTACTTTTTCCACACACAATAAACATTACCTGTAGCTCAATTAAACGCTACAATTCACAGATGCTCACCATAACGTCTGCCCTGCAATCGCCTTCTTCTCATTAAGGTGTTTTGGAGCTGTGCACACCCGCCAACTTGTTCCCATCAGGGAGCTGGAGAACCGAGGAAAGCACAGGTACCAGACATGCTTGGAAAGTGCAGTGGAAGACAGCTGCCTAATCTTCCCAGAAAAAGCACATCAGCAGGATTTATCCTTGTGTTTTTTGCCAATATATCGCCTCCTCCCCCTTCCCAATTTGAGTCATTAACAGTAAAAATACAGGAGTATTTGACAGAGGCAGAGACCAAAAATGTGTCCCCGGAGCCTGGAGCCATCTGGAAGAAACACAAGTTTTCCCTGCGCCTGGGCGCTGCTGAACAGAAGCCAACCTGCCTTCCAACACAGGGTGCCTCTCTGCTGGTCCTTCAGGTGCCCCAGACACTTCAAACTACGTTTCCTTCGGGGAAGTTCGTTGCATAACAGGGGTATGGAAGATACAGGAGATGAATCTTAACTAGTTCATCAGAAGGTAAAGAGCCAGTAGCAAGTAGTAACTCTTCCCCGGAGAAGCCTTGGGATAATGAGCTCAGTGAGAGAGGTGTTCCATCTCTGAGACCGGCTGTGCTCCACTCTCTGCATCGAGAACTGAGTGTGCAAAGTGCCCAGCCTTGGTCGTCCTGTCCCCTGGAGCAGGAGTGTGGCACTCCTGGCAGGGCCTCGCACTATCCACACACCAGTCTCACCATAGGCGTTTTCATTAACGGGACTTTCATGCTAACATACGGCTCTCTCAGGAGCTTCTGACAAAGATGATCATCCACAGGCCTTGTTGTGAAAATATCTTTAAAAAACAATAACAAGGACTTTGCAAGGCTCAGCAGGACCTCAGCTCTCCAAATCCAGGGGCTTCCCGGCCGGGCAAGATCCCTGTTCAAAAGGAACGATTTTGGGGGATAGAAGTGTGGGGCAGCAATGGCTCAGGTTTGGGGCAGGAACTTTGGCTAGTACCCAGTATCCGATGAGGTCAGTCACCACTGGGTTTTCTGAGACTAACAGACAAAACTCTACCGAAGGGATCTTTTTACAGGTCACCTGGGGGCCCAGTACAACGACTCAGGCCTGTCATTTGGGAGGACAACGGGATGGGGTGTTGCTGAGACGAACCTGGGCAACTTAGCAAGACACCATCTTAATAACAACCAGAAAAACTTAGCCCCCATCCCATTTCCGTTATGCCTGTGCGGGAGTCCCATGGGACTAGGATGGTGGTGGCACTCACTGTGTGCTTTCCACCTGCTCGACACTTGTTTTTTGTTTTTGCAGTTTTTGGCCAGGGCTGGGTTTGAACCCGCCACCTCCAGCACATGGGGCTGGAGTCCTACTCCGTTGAGCCGCAGGCGCCACCCCCAATACTTTATTTAGCTGGTGACTAACTGTGGGTGAAGAGGACAACATGTTGCTAAAGGGTGGGAACAAAGCCCAGAAGGGGTACTTGCAGCCCCCAAAGTGTGCACCCACAGGAAAGGAATGCTGCAGAACTGTGCCTACATGGGCTCCCATCCCGGGAAGGCAAAACCATTTCTGGGTAAAATAAACATTTAAAGCAAGACATGTCAGTGGATTTAAGGTAAAAGTGGAAAAGGTGCATTGTAATTCAGATCACATATGCACTTGCAATCTATTTTTAAGAAAGTACTGCTTGTCGAGTTTCAAAGAGGAATATTCAAAATATCGAAAACGATTACTGCCATACGCCTCTCTTTTCTAACCATGCGCCATTGTGAGGCTGAATTTTCTCCAGCCAAAACAAGAGGACAACAGATGGAGCGCGTACAAGTGTCCAGCCACCTCCTATCCTAGTAGCCGTGTTCTAGTAGAGACTCATCAAGCTATCTCACCTTCCCACAGAATGTCTCCCTGAGACAGGCCATTTGTGTTAACATGTAAGGAATTTATCCATGCTATGTTGAATTCGTCACATGTATTTTTTTAAGAATTTCAGCTTTAATTTCCAGTGTGGTAAATAGTGATAGAAATAGTCCTATAAATGAAGATTTTGGGGGTGGTGGTTATGGAAATTCGTAAAGAGTGTAAAGGAGTCCTAAAACTAAAACCACTGGAGGCCCACCGTTGCAGAATGTCTCCTATTGTTGCATCTCACCCAAAGTGTCGAGCCGAAGGGCCACCTTTCGGCTGAGCCTGGAGTTATCTCTGGTCAGAACCTCAGTGCCTTGGCAGGTTCCGCTGCAGTTCTCTCCTTATCAGACATCTCCGATAGTGGTTCTGCAGCTTCCTGAAATTGCATGATAATCGTGTGAGTGCACGTTTTCTAGGGAGAATTGTCCCAGTTTCCATAAGCCTCAAAGGGCTTGGTGACCCTTGCAGAAACCACAGCCAGAACCAAAGAGCCACATGCTGCCCTGCCTCAGCCCCGACCAACACACTAAACAAGCCCAGGCGCTCCTGGGGGATGACTTTGACCTCCTGGTCATCTAGTCAAAATTCATCTGACAAAATTTATCTGCTTACGTGGGTTTTGAGGAGGAGATGGGAAGAATATGAAATTTTATAAGTACTATGAATAGAACAATATAAGGCCATTTTCACAAGAATAAAGACTAAGATGGAATATGCAAAAAACAAAAAAAAAGGAAGAAATAGTTCTGTTAAGTTGAGGTATAGTGCTTTCCTCGTCCTTAGAACCTGACAAAAGACTATGTCGCTTTTACTATTAAGAAATGATTGTATGAACGCTGGGCACGACATTGTGATTCTCCTTGAGAGCCTTCTGGAAGCTTAGGAAAACATTCAGTGCTCAAATCCAATAACTCTATTAGCTTATGGGTATCTCTTTTTCTCCTTCCCATCTGTAGTTTTCATTTTTTTATGATCATTGCAAGTCAGATACTTTCATTGTAAGTCATCTTGGATTCTCTTTGAAAACAAATTCTCAGACAGACCTGATTAAACTAATCCTTCTTATCGTATTGATTCAAATGAAGCCGGCAAAAGTGCCGTGACACCGAGGGCCCATGACTGCTTGGCCTTATCACAGCTTGCCGATGACAAGGGCACAGTCTCAGACAAGCGTCCCAGCTGGAAGAGAGACACCAGGAGCAGGGAGGAAAGGAGAGTCTAGGATGAACCTGTTTGGATTTTAAGTGTCTTTCCTGTATAAATCATGTCTCCTCATATAAACCAGAATGAAAACAACTGCAATGGCCTTTGAAGCTCTTAGAAATGCATTTGGTTTAAAGAAATATGCTTGTGCCTCTCATTTGGAATGAGAACCACTTATTCAGGGCACAGCCAGATCTGGACTGAGTCCATCCAATTCACTTAGGGTTAGGAATCCTTAAAGTTAAATTGGCACTCTAGCTTGTAACCTGATGCATGCCATCCATAAAGGCCATGTCATTCTCGAGAGAGAAGCTGGGAGAAGGCCTCTGGGAGGATCCTGGCTGTTTCTAACTTTTTTTTTTTTTGAGACAGAGTCTCATTATGTCATCCTCTGTAGAGCACTGTGGCGTCACAGGTTGCAGTAACCTCAAACTCTTGGGCTTAAGCAATTCTCTTGCCTCAGCCTCTCAAGTAGCTGGAACTACAGGTGCCCGCTACAATGCCTGGGTATTTTTTTTGTTGCAGTTTGGCCAGGGCTGGGTTTGAACCTACCACCCTCAGTATATGTGGCTGGCACCCTGCCCACTGATCTACTGGCACTGAGCCAATATTTGCTCAGTTGCATTTCCAACTAACTTGAAAACATCATTGGCCATTCTAGATGATGTTTTCCACATAGTTCTCCTTTTTTGTTTTTGAAAACAAAACAAGTTATAAATATTTACATTTGAAACCAAAACATTTTGACAACAATTGCAGCTGCTAAATGATTTATGAAACTTGTGAAATGCAATAGAGAAATATCGAAGACAAACATGTGGCAACTGAGAAGGAAGGTCTCCCCGCCTTTGATTCACAGATGAGGCTACCTGCAGCATGAAGCCACAGCAGCAGTTCTACAGGGAGTTGGCTTTAAAAGCACGATACATTTAATTCCTCTTTGATCATTAGTATTTTGCTATCATTAACCTTCAGCTGACAAATTACCTACTTGGGAGAGAAAGATTTCAATTTAAACTGTTAGAAGGGGTGGCATACTCCAGGTATTTGGGTCAAAAGTCAGGTTTATAGATTAAAAACACAATTGTGAGACTCCAAAAGGAAATACTCAGTCTGGCTTGAGTTTTCCAAAATACATCAGTAATTTTCAAATAGTTATATGCCAACAACAAAGCACCTATCTCTTTCTGTAATTTTCAACATTTTTGTCAAGATGTGAAAATAACTGGGTGGCCTCTGTTCAGCACTGAATCTCCCTCCTGGCAGTGGGGAAGTGAGAGCTGCAGATGTGAGCCTTCCTGGGGACCTCGTGGGAAGTGAGAGTTGCAGATGTGAGCCTTCCTGGAGACCTCGTGGGAAGTGAGAGTTGCAGATGTGAGCCTTCCTGGGGACCTCATGGAGGTGAGAGTTGCAGATGTGAGCCTTCCTGGAGACCCTGTGGGAGGTGAGAGTTGCAGATGGGAGCCTTCCTGGGGACCTCGTGGAGGTGAGAGTTGCAGATGGGAGCCTTCCTGGGGATCCTGTGGGAGGTGAGAAG
>CAUYON010203535.1:0-12727 GCA_963573935.1 Arctocebus calabarensis | reverse complement strand
TTGCAGCCGTCATTGTTGTTTGGCGGGCCCAGGGGCTGGATTCGAACCCGCCAGCTCAGGTGTATGTGGCTGGCGCCTTAGCTCGTTGAGCCACAGGCGCCGAGCTACTCTTTTATTTTTTGAAAGAGAGTATGTTGCCCAGGCTGGTCTTACTTATGGGCTCAAGTGATCTTCCCACCTCTGCCCCCTTTGCCCCTCTTTTCTTTTCTTTTTTTCTTTAACTAGCTCTTTGGGGGCTGAACCCAACATGGTGTTTTCAAGAAACTCCCCAGAAGGTGCCTAGCCTGGCCTTAACCACTGTCATTCTGGAATGGGAAACTTTCGGCCTGCTCAGTGGAGGCCTACATGTCGGCTCAGGCAGGTGGTACTGTTTGGTGTGGGAAGTAACTACCCCATTTTACCACAGGGCTCATCCTAGCATGTGTCATGGCCTGAATCAGGCTGGTGGTCAGGTGTCTCAGGGCAGGTAGGGCCGGCTAGTGGGGGGTGTGGGAAAGTGTTTTCAGGTTGGTACTACTTCTGGGAAGGTTGGGTGGGGTGCTGAAGATAGCTGAGTTGTGGGGAGAAGCTCAGCTTTGGGGAGGTGCTGTGCTGGGGACCCCTGCAGCCATGCACAGGCAGAGGTGTGGCTGGATGTGGTTCTTTCCTCTTCTGCACTATGGAGGAAACAGTAGAGGTTCCTTGTTGCTTGGGGCCTTTTACTCACGTTGCCTGTCAGCTCTGGCTCTGCTGTGGGGAAGTCTCTCTAGAGCAGCACTGATAAACGTGAGGTGACTCCCTAGTTACCATGGAAACAGAAACACCCAACCTGCTTTTCCAGTGTGTCTCACCTTTTCCCGGACTGGCGAACTCCTGCTGCTCCCTCCTTCCCATTCTAGGAGGGTGCGGCCTGGCCTCCTGGGAGTGCTGGATTAGTGGAGAGATATCACTGATCCTACAGCTGGGTAGGGCCAGCACAAGTGTGCGTGTGTGTGTGTGGGAGAGAGTTGGCAGAGGTGGGGGGGTGGCTGCTGCTTGGAAGGGGGTGCTTCTGAGCAAGATTCTATCCTAAAGTCCGGAGATGGGTCAGAGATCACTCAATGCTAATGTGAGAGGCTAGGGTCCTTTCTTGCTTGGTGCTGCGATCCATTGTGGAGAGTGTGACAGCTTCCTCTCTGGTCATCTTTTGGTGGTCACTTGCCCACAGTAGCCTGTGTTGGTTGAGGCATGAGTGGGCAGTCCTCACGGTGGTGGTGGGTTTGATTAGCACAGTGACCACTTCCTGACTGCCTACCCTTTGCAAGGTGGGTGCTGGCTACAAGCTGCGTGCCTGTTTGGATGTGTCTGTGTTTGGGCCTTGGAAAATTCCTGCCAATGGCTGTGTAGCCTCTACTACAGTTCTCTTTCCCAAGCTCCTGCAGGGCAGGTCTGGGCTGGTCTCAGCTGTTCCTCTTCCCAGAGGCCTCGGGGCAGAAGAGAGTGTGCCGTCTCCCGCTCCTTGCACAGCAGAGTACTCTCCTGGGAGGTAGGCAGAAAGAGGCTTTGAGACTGACTTGGTGTCGAACTTGCTGATGATACAGGGAGGAAGGGCTTGGTGGGGAGAGCGCCTTCCTCAGTGACACGGCCACTTTAGTCAACACCTGTGATGGCTGGGCACCTGTAACTCAGTGGTTACAGTGTCAGCCATATATACCAAGGCTTGCGGGTTCAAACTTGGCCCAGGCCAGCTAAACAACAATGACAACTGCAACAAGAAATAGCCGGGGTGGTATTTTTTTTTTTTTTTTTCCGAGACAGTCTCAAGCTGTCGCCCTGGGTAGAGTGCCGTCGTGGCATCACAGCTCACAGCAACCTCCAACTCTTGAGCTCAAGCAATTCTCTTGCCTCAGCCTCCTAAGTAGCTGGGACTACAGGCACCTGCCACAAGGCCTGGCTATTTCTTTTTGGTCACGGTTGTCATTGTTGTTTTAGCTGGCCCAGGCTAGGTTCGAACCTGCCAGCCTTGGGTGTATGTGGTCAGCGCCCTACCCACTGAGCTACGGGCGCCGTCCACTGTGGGGTGTTAAGAGAGGGGTTCGTGCATTTGGGTTTTCCCAGGAGAGAGCCTCAGAGAAGGTCTCAGCCTAAAATGCTTGGTGCTTCTTTTGTAGAGCCTTAGAATTCTATACTTCAACTAATCTTCATCTGTTGGAAGAGCCACCATTGCTCAAATATTTATTGAGTACCTACTGTGTGGCAGGTCATTCAAGGCATTAGGAATGGGCTAGTGGGGACAAGACTAACTCCCTGCGTTCCCAGGGCTCATAGTGTCATGGTGGGTAGATAATAAGCAGATGACTCTATACAGATGCACTCCAGGCAGTGGCAAGGGTTATGGAGAAGACCAAAGCAGGGAGGGGCTCCAGGCAGATGGGAGTCTGCTAGAGGGCCTCAGGGAGGGCCTCCCTAGAGATGGCCTTCAAGCAGAGTGAGTGAAGAGGGAGGCCTGTGCCTGTGTCTGGGCAGAGGGACCAGAAGCTTGCAGAATGGCACGGGAGGCTGGGAGTGGGAACAGCAAAATCAGAGGGCAGCCAGGGCCTGTCAGAAGTAACTTGAGTGAGTACTGGGGGCCTCTGCCAGGATGGAATGATAAGGAGAGAGCAGAGGCAGGATGAGGAAACCCAGAACTAGGAGCCCCAGAATCTGGCCTGCCAGTGTGGGTGCTCTTCTGGTGCCCCCTGCCACGTTCCCACACTGGCTCTGTGGTGAGCCTTCAGGGAGAGGTGGTAGCTGCCTCTGCCTCCCTGTACCTTGCAACCAGGGCTGTAGTATATCTCTTCTCTTCTCTATTTATTTAGAGACAGATCCTTACTATGTCACCCTCAGTAAAGTGCCACTGTGTCATAGTAGCCTCAAACTCTTGTGCAATTGATCCTCTTTTTTTCTTTCTTTCTTTTTTTTTTTTTTTGTTAAGAGACAGAGTCTCACTTTGTCGCCCTTGGTAGAGTGCCGTGGTGTCACAGCTCATAGCAACCTCCAACTCCTGGGCTTAGGCAATTCTCTTACCTCAGTCTCCCTAGTAGCTGGGACTACAGGTGCCTGCCACAATGCCTGGCTATTTTTGTTGTTGTTGTTGCGGGTTGGCCGGGGCTGGGTTTGAACCTGCCACCCTTGGTATATGGGGCTGGTGCCCTACTCACTTGAGCCACAGGTACTGCCCTCTTTTTTTCTTTTTTAGAGACAGTATCACTTTACCCCCCTTGGGAGAATGCCGTGGCGTCACACAGCTCACAGCAACCTCCAACTCCTCAGCTTAGGCAATTCTCTTGCCTCAGTCTCCTGAGTAGCTGGGACTACAGGCGCCACAACAATGCCCAGCTATTTTTTTGTTGCAGTTTGAACCCACCATCCTTGGTATATGGGGCTGGCGCCCTGCCCACTGAGCCACAGGCACCTTCCACTGGCCAGTTTTTAGAGATGGAATCTCACTCTTGCTCAGGCTGGTCTCTAGCCCCTGAGCTCAAGAAATCCTCCTGCCTTGGCTGCCTCCTCCTTTTTCTCTTTTCTCTTTTTTTTTTTTTTTTTAGAGACAGAGCCTCAAGCTGTCGCCCAGGGTAGAGAGCTATGGCATCGCAGCTCACAGCAACCACCAGCTCCTGGACTTAAACGATTCTCTTGCTTCATCCTCCCAAGTAGCTGGGACTACAGGCGCCCATCACAATGCCTGACTATTTTTGGTTGTAGTTGTCGTTGTTTGGCAGGCCCGGGCTGGATTTGAATCTGCCAGCTCCAGTGTTTGTGGCTGGAAACTTAGCCGCTTGAGCTACAGGCGCCAAGCCCTTCTTCTTTTTTTCAATAAGAGACACGATTATTTCCAAATACCATGCACATGGGGAGAATCCCAAGAGTGATTACTGTTTGAGGTCTGGAGTCCTGCTTCCCCAAAGCCAGGTGACTTGGTTTGCTTGCTGAACTGAGCTAGAAAGAGGCCTAGTGGTGATTGAGGGCAAAAATGAATGGAAACAAAATAAACCTGGAGCAGCACAGGCCTGTGAACAGAAAGCAAAGTAACCTGCACAAGTCTCATTGTAACAAAGAGAAATTTTATTTAGGAACAAAGGGAAAGTTTAGAGTCCTTCCAAGGAGGGAGGCCCTTTCATGATGTGCCTCCCTGTGCCCTGTAGAGCCCTTCCAAGGAGTTGGGAGTGGGCCCTTTCATGATGTGCCTCCCTGTGCCCTGTGAGCCACCCGCCTGGGCTGCCTGAGGTCACCTTCTCCACAGCAAAGCTACTTACTCCCTTTCCTGGCCATCATTCTTGTGCAAGTCATCCCTAAATTGGTGGTTCCTGGTGTGTGGGAGATGTTGGGTCCAAAGGTTAGGCCTTGGACTGAGTTGGGCTTATAACCGGTTTATGGCCTCAGACTGGGAATTATGCCCACTAGTCCTGGTGCTGATAGTCTTAGCGCCATGTATACACAGCCTGACATCCTGGCCGGTGGTGTAGATCAGGCCCAGAGCCACACTATTTAGATGAAACAGAACTTAATTAAATTCATGAATTAATTTTGGGAGACAAAGTCTCACTCTGTCACCCTGGGCAGAGTACCATCACATCATAGCTCATAGCAGCCTCAAACTCCATTCTCTTGCCTCAGCCTCCCAAGCAGCTGGGACTATAGGTACCTGCCACATCTGTGCTAATTTTTAAATTTTTTTTGTAGAGACAGTATCTCACTATGTTGCTAAGGCTGTTCTTAAACTCCTGGCCTTAAGCAGTGCTCCTGCCTTGGCCTCTCAAAGTGCTGGAATTACAGGCATGAATTACTGAGCCTGGCCAATGGTATTTATTTATTTATTTATTATTATTATTTTTTTGAGACAGAGCCTCAAGCTGTCACCCTGGATAGAGTGCTGTGGGTCACAGGTCACAGCAACCTCCAATTCCTGGGCTCAAGCGAGTCTCCTGCCTCCGCCTCCCAAGTAGCTGGAACTACAGGCGCCCGCCACAAGGCCGGGCCATTTTTTGGTTGCAGCCGTCATTGTTGTTTGGCAGGCCTGGGCTGGATTCGAACCCGCCAGCTCAGGTGTATGTGGCTGGCGCCTCAGCCCGCTGAGCCATAGTATTTATTTTTGATGGGGAAACATTGCAGTGCAAGTAAGACCATAGGGGAAGTTGGTGTGGTAATCTCAGGTGGGTTAAAATCTTCGTGAGTTGCAGCTATATTCCCAAGTGCTCACCTGAAGACCAACCTAGTCCTGAGAGGAAGGAAAAATTAGAGGGTGGTAGAGGTGACAGGGAGGAGAGCAAAGAAAAGAGTTGGGCATATGTCGTGCCTTCCCAGCAGGGAGGGGTGCTGAAAAGATCTCTTAAAAAAAATATATATATAAAGTGTGGATGTACAGACAGTGTACAAATAGATAGTCTGCCTTGGGGACAGTAATGACAAAAAGATGGAGAAGCAGGGACATGTGATGAAGCTATCAGCAGTGGGCCAGAGGTGACTGCCTTCCTTGGTCACCTTGTGAGAGACTGAGGCAGTGGTAGGTGGGTTTACAAATACAAAGTACATGTAGGACCAGGCTCTGTAGTCCAGGAGCCATGGAGTCACAGTGGTCTGATGAGATCAGCCTGACGGTGTGGCCCGTGTGAATGTATGGCCTCCCTTGTCATCACTCCCACTGTCAGGGCAGGCTCAGGAGAGTTGGCTGGGACAGGTGGCACTGAGCAGATCCAGTTTTTATGAGGCTGATCTTATCAAAAAAGTTGGAAGCAGCAGTGTCAGGTGAGAGGAAGCTGTTGCTTTTTGTCTGAGGATGGCAAGATTCCTACCCTGCACCTGTCTTATGGCCCTGTACCCTGTGGAGAAGTTGGGCATGGAAGGGAGGCTGTGGGTCTGCAGCGTGGAGAGTGTGGAGGACATAGCTCCTGGGCTTGGCAGGCCATTGGGACGAGAGCAGCCAGGCAGAGAGGCAGCTGCCCACTTCTGTGAGCCTGTGGATGGCTGCAGGCCGGTGGGGCGGTGCCGCTGACTGAGTGGTGCACACAGGCAAGCAGGCGGCTTTGATGTGGCCCTCCAGAGGGGAGGAGATGAGCCCATTACAGGAACAGACGGCAGGGACTCGTCACCTCTTACCCAAGAGATTCTTGGAAATGTTCTTGCTCTGCGTGAGAATTAGGAAATGGTCTTCTATTTTAGGAGCACGGTGTGTATGTAATGAGTGCCATGCTTGTCATGAGTGTGCGCCTCCTGGGTCCTTTGAAAGAGTCATGTTGGTGGAGGTGAGAAAACCTGAGGAGGCTGAGCCTGTGTCCACAGGATTTTCTGGGATAAGTGTTCTTGGTGTGGTGAGGGAGCGGTTTGGGGGAGTGTCTGGAGGCCAAGCCTGGGATCCCAGAAGGAGGAAGGAATTCTTGGCAAGCAGGTATCCTTTGGAAATTAGATTTTGGGATAGCCTTTTTAGGAGAAATAGTTCTGGTGGGAGGGGGCCGTGAAAGTAGGCCCTGGAACTCTGTGGAGGGGACAGGATGGGAGTAGAGACCCAGTGCCTGTCTTTGGTCATCTCAGGTAGCATTTCAGGATTCTGAGAGTGCCTACAGCCTTCATTACAGAAATGTCCTGGTGGTGTGGCTCTCGTTCCCACCAGCGTGCCCTATTTTTTCTCTGAGTGTAGTAATAACAGGCTCATTTCCTAACAAAGAAGGGGAAGCAATGTTCCTTGGTAGTTTGGGCATCTCACAGACTGGGTGGGAGGCCCTGAGCTCTGTGGCCAGTTATAACAGAGGTCTCACTTTTGTGATCTCCTTTGGGCTTTGTAGTTTTCTGGCATATGACACTTAGAAAGAGGGAGGCTGGGTCAGGAGGTTGTCCCTAAGCAGAAGGGCACAGATGTCCTATCCAGAACCTATAGTTAGACAGCCAGCCTCAGGCAGACCCACATAACAGCCCCACGTGTGCTGGATGAGGTAGAGAGGATTGCTTTTCCTTACCTGCCACGTGGAGCACAGTGGCAGCTCCTTCCCTGAGTAGCAGGTGTGCCCTGATCTGCTGGGCTCTTTCCCTTCCTATGTGTGCTCATAGGAAGATGTGACTGAGCCTCTGGCCACTGGGGGCTGGGAGCTTAGCTGGCAGCATCAGCTGGTTGGGAATGTGGCCATGGTAGCTTAGAGAGGGGGCTTTGAAGACCTTAACTCTCTGGGAAGACGCTGTGGTGAGCACTTGGGTGGAGACACATAATCAGGTTCCCTTTGGGAAATGAGGCCACAGTGTAGAGTGGTAGAAGCAAAGAACGCTAGTTGAGCTGAGGCATCCAGGAGACCTGGGGAGGCGTTGGAAGAGTGCATCCTAGCTTAGCCGTCTGCCCCGTCTGCAGTGGCCACCTCGTGTCCTGGGAGCCCTGTGGTCAGCTGCTTTTCTCTTAGGTTGAAGCTGCGTGGAGAGGACTTTGACAAATGCTGTGCTCATTTCCTGTCTGCACGTTTCCTTTTCCCTGCAGGCCTCTGGCTGTACCTGGCAGGGAGCAGCCTGCCCTGTCTCACGCTGATTGGCTCTCCTAATTTTGGGTACAGGTCAGTTCACCGGGACCTGGAGGCCCAGATTGCTATTGTGACGGAGAACCGAGCCCTGCAGCAGCAGCTTCACCAGGTTGGTCAGAGCAAGCGGGATCCTCAGGGTGGGTGGGGGATAGCGGGGGCCGTCAGGGGTGCTTATGTCGTCGGGCTGCCCTGAGAGCTGAGAGGGGGTGGGATTCAGAGCAGAGGATCACGCAGGGTCCCGTGATCTGCAGAGAAGGTGGGGCCTGGTCTCAGAGAGAAGCTTTTGAAGACCATGCAGCTCCCCAGGCAGCTGGCACCCCAGGTCCTGGGGCTTTTTCTTCCCCTCTGCTGGAAGGGGCTACCCTTTTTCTCACAGGTGTGAGTGGAGCGGTAGAGCCCAACCTCGGAAGAGGGAGGGGCAGCTGTTGCCTTCTATGATTGTAGTTTCATAAAAGTTTCTTTTCTCATTAAAGTAATAGTGGGTTACTGGGAATTCACTAGTGCCTTTATTTTTAATATTTTTTTATTTTTTAAGGCAGAGTGTCACTCTTTGCCCTGGGTAGAGTGCTGTGGCATCATAGCGTACACCAACCTTATACTCTTAGACTCAAGAAATCCTCTTGCCTCAGCCTCCTGAGTAAGTGAACTATAGGCATGTGCCACATGCCTGGCTCAGTTTTTTATTTTTAGTAGAGATGGGGTCTTGCTCTGGCTCAGGCTGGTCTCAAACGCCTAAGCTCAAGCAATTCACCCGTCTCAGCCTCCCAGAGTGCTAGGATTAAAGGTGAGAACCACTGTTCCTGGTCACTGATGCTTTGAGAAGAATCTCTGTTTTTGTGCAACCCTGTTACAGACTTTTGAAATGGAAGCATATTCCCCTTTGTGTAAGCCTTTGGGGGTGCTTTGGCCTCTTGAATTATGACCTTTAGTCACACCTTTTCATGGAAGACCCCACTTCCCTTCCTAAGCATGGGAAGGTACACAACCCTGCACCTGGCAGACCTCACAAGCATCAGATGTTGACTTTGTTAAAGCTTTTATGTACCAGTGTTTGGGAATCACTGTTGCAAGATTTTTGGAGTCTTTGCTGATGGACGGTGATTGCTGGGGTCCCTGAGACCTATCCTCTACAGTTGGGGTCTCATCAGTGACTGAGCAGTGCCATCGTGCCAGGAAAGGCTTCATGACCAGGAACAAGGGGAAGACTGTGGTCGGTCATGCTCTGGGTGGCCAGTGCAGTCATTGGATTTGTTCAGCAAGTTTATTCCTGCAGTATGGTTTATAGCAAATGGAACCCCCCCACAGCTGAGAGATTCCAGTAATAGGGTGATAGCTGGTCTCAGGGCCAGGCTAGTGGGAAAGATATGAGCCTGCCGCTATGACCAGCAGGGTCTCCTGGCCTTTTGCCTCACTTGCAGAGACAGCCCACAGCTCCTCCGTTGGTGAGGCTCTGCCCCAAGTTGGTAGAGAGCTATTGGTGGCTTTGGCTTGGGGCAGCAATGAATTCTGTGTGTATGTGGGGTGATTTGGGGTTGCACTTCCCTGGGCCTGAGCCTGGTGTTCTGGTACTGACTATTCTCCCCACTTCCTGAGTAAGGGAACTGAACCCACATCCTGGGTCTTGAGAAAAGCTGGGACTGGTTGTGGTCAGGAGCTGCCTTCTCAAATGACATATTTGGGATATTTTATTTTTCTTCCTAAACCTGAATCCCAGGGGCTCTTGATGGTGGGAGGGTGGTAGCTCATGCTTCCATAGCTTTTCCATTCTTTAGAGATATTGATTTCTGTGCCCATGACATGCAAAAATACATTATTAGATAGTCGTTTTTTTGTTTTTTTGAGACTGAGTCTCTCTCTGTCACCTACCCCTCGGTAGGGTGCTGTGGCGTCACAGCTCACAGCAACCTCCAACTTTTGGGCTTAAGGGATTTTCTTGCCTCAGCCTCCCAAGTAGCTGGGACTACAGGCGCCTGCCATAAGGCCCGGCTATTTTTTGTTGCAGTTGTCATTGTTGTTGTTTAGCAGGCCCCAGGCTGGGTTTGAACTCGCCTGCCTTGGTGTATGTGGCCGGGGCCCTAACCACTGAGCTACAGGCACCAAGCCCATTTGTGCATAATTTCACCTGTATGCTGGTATACTGGGACTGCAGCTGCTCTCCTGGGCCCAGCGGGGCCTGGTCCTGCTGGGACTGCCCAGCCATACAGCCTCCCCGCAGGCCAGAAAGTCCCTAAAACCCCGACTGCCCAGGGCTCCCTTCTCAGAAGCTGTGGCTGGAGTTCTTGCGATCCAGGGAAGGGCCCTATTTGTGTCACGTTGAGCACTGGGAATGGAGAGATATTTTTATCAGAATCTCAAGTCCCTCCCTTCTGTTAGTGCATACAATAAAACTGAAAACTTCCTGGTTTTATTCAGAGAACACGGTTTACCACTTGTGACCCAAGAAATACTCCCCTGAACAGCATTGTAATCTCCATCAGCTGACTTCCTTCGCCATCCCTGTTGTGGAGTCTGTGAGGAAACTTAAGTGTTTCTGGTAATTTAATTGAAATCTTGGCTGGGTATTCATTTGAAAACATAAAGCTGGAGCCGGCTCTGTGGAGACTTCTGCAAACCAGTCCCCCGAGACCAGAGTTGGCTCTTGTCAGGCACATCCAGCCAGGGTCTTGGGCCTTAGCAGCAGCAGTTAGGAAACCGGAGAATTAGGCACCTATGTCTGTGACTTGTGGGTTGTGGATCGGCTGTCTGGAAGTGTCACCTGGCCCCACAGCAAGGGCCGTGAGCATGAGAAGGGTGTAGGGAGAAAGGACATTGGGGCATTGGTTTTACAGCCCTTGATGAGAAAAGCCGAGGACACATTCTGTGGTGTCCGGGAAGGGGAGGAGTCCTTGTCCAGTTCTCACAGGGGCAGAGGAGTTGTCAGGGATGCATCCTGCCTTCCTCCTTTGTGCTTCTGCACCTGGTCTGTAGCTGGCCTTTACCACATCTCCTCACCATAGTATGCCTGCAGGTGCGGCCTGAGATGCAGGACGGCCAAGAGGCACTGCGCTGACTGCTGATGTGAGGGCCGAGTGTTCATCAGATACCTCATTGAGGAAGACGGCCCTTTTAGGTCGGTTTTCTCAGAAAAGAAATAGTTTCTTCTCTCAACGATCCCAAACACAATTTATGACAAAGCATATATATGTTGTTTGTCTGTTTTGTTTTGTTTTGTTTTGTTTTGAGACAGAGCCTCAAGCTGTCACCCTGGATAGAGTGCTCTGGCATCACAGCTCACAGCAACCTCCAATTCCTGGGCTCACGCGAGTCTCCTGCCTCCGCCTCCCAAGTAGCTGGGACTACAGGCGCCCGCTACAATGCCTGGCTATTTCTTGGTTGCAGCCGTCGTTGTTTGGCGGGCCCGGGCCCTTACCCTCTTGAGCCACAGGCGCCGAGCCTATTTGTTGTTGTTGTTTTTTCTTTTTATTGCAATTTGGCCAGGGTTGGGTTTGAATTTGCCACCCTGGGTATATGGGACCGGTGCCCTAGTCACTGAGCCACAGGCGCCGCCCCTATTTGTTTTAAGACAGAGTCTCACTCTGTCACCCTGGGTAGAGTGTCATGGAGTCGTCATAGCTCACAGCAACCTCAGACTCCTGAGTTTGAGCAATCCTCTTGCCTCAGCCTCCTGAGTAGCTGACACTACAGGTCCCCACCACAACACCTGGCTAGTTTTTGTTTTTTCTTCTATTTTTAGTAGAGATGGGTCTTGCTCTTGCTTAGGCTGGCCCTGAACTTCTGAGCTCAAGCAGTCACCTCCTTGGCCTCCCACAGTGCTAGCATTACTAATGTGAGCCACAGTGCCTGGCCTGTGTGTGTTTGTGTTTTTTTGGTTTTAAATATGAAGGTAATGTTCACTGTAAAAATTAAGAAAAATTAAAAGAAACTAACACTTTCATCCAGAGATAAATGCTGAAATCTTTTTTTTCTTGCAGTTTTTGACCAGGGCTAGGTTTGAACCCGCCACCCTTGGTATGTGGGGCTAGCGCCCTACTCCTTGAGCCACAGGCACCGCCCGACGCTGAAATCATTTTCATCCCCCACCTGTCTTTTGTAAGAGGCATACTTTTTTTTTTTTTTTTTTTTGGTAGAGACAGAGTCTCATTTTATTGCCCTCAGTAGAGTGCCGTGGCGTCACACAGCTCACAGCAACCTCCAGCTTCTGCGCTTAGGCAATTCTCTTGACTCATTCTTCCAAGCAACTGGGACTACAGGCGCCCGCCACAACGCCCGGCTATTTTTCTTTCGTTGTTGTTGCAGTTCGGCCAGGGCTGGATTTGAACCTGCCATCCTCAGTATATGGGGCCGGCGCCTTACTGACTGAGCCGCAGGTGCCGCCCAAAAGGCATACTTTTTTAAAAATATGCTTAGAGGCTCGGTGCCCGTAGCACAGTGGTTATTACGGCACTGGCCACATGCACCAAGCGTGGAGGGCTCAAACCCAGCTCCTGCCTGCCAAACAACAATGACAACTGCAACAAAAAATAGCTGGGCATTGTGGCAGGTGCCTGTAGTCCCAGCTACTTGGGAGGCAGAGGCAAGAGAATTGCTTAAGCCCAAGAGTTTGAGGTTGCTGTGAGCCATGATGCGATGGTACTCTACCCAGGGTGACATAGTGAGACTCTGTCTCAAAAAAAAGAAAAAGATTAGAATTATGTCGGGTGCATATAGTATTTCTTGTCCAGCTTTTACCGATCAATTTTGTGTGCTTCCCCCTATTATTAGATAAATGTTCTTCCTAACATTGTTATCTCATGGTGAGTGCTGGTTTGTCATAGGGGTTTATTAATAAGTTTAGCTGTTGGACATTTAGGTGGTTTCCAGTTTTCCCTATTATAAATTTTGTTGTCGTAAATATCTGTATACAAAAATCTTAGCACATGGTTCTGAGTGCATAGATACTTCTCTTTGGATAAACTCTTACAAATGGAGCTTTGTGTTTTTACCTGTTGTCAGATTGCTCTCTGGAAAGAGGATCTGTCCCTTCTCCATCAATAGAATGGAGAGCACTTGTTTCCGGACCTCACCAGCACAGGGTGATAATATTACAAAACAACTTTTTTTTTTTGAGACAGAGCCTTAAGCTGTCACCCTGGATAGAGTGCTGTGGCATCACAGCTCACAGCAACCTCCAATTCCTGGGCTCAAGCGAGTCTCCTGCCTCCGCCTCCCAAGTAACTGGGATACAGGCATCCACC
>CAUYON010203534.1:0-29882 GCA_963573935.1 Arctocebus calabarensis | reverse complement strand
AAAAACAGATCATGCCAAATCCTATAGATAATAGAAAGAGAAGAAATATTTCAAAATCATTCTAGTTGATCTGGATACACCTGATACTCACTGAGATTGGAGAAAACACATTGTTATAAAGGGAAATTACAAACATATTTCACTTATAAATGAGGATACAATTTGAAAATTATAATTTCTTTATATCCAGTGATGGTTATTCTTCGCAATACTGTATTTCAGAAGTCCTAGTGTGTCAAGGTTGGCAAAAATGTTTTATTCCTAAATTTGTATACTGACTGCAGTGATCAGATGAAATTAGTCTAGCACATTTTCCTGACAATATTGCTTTATTGAAAGTCAGCTTATTCTTTGCTTGTTCACTTGCAGTGAGTGACAAGGGTAACATTCTGTTGAAAACAAAGCCAGACAATAGCAGGCAGTATAAACCCACTCTTGGGTATACTATTCTTAAGTAATTGATGATTGCTTCTGTCTTGGAATCTGCAAACTTCTGCCTACTACAATGCCATATATGGGGCATATTGAAAGCAGTGATATAAATTAGCCTGCTTCCTGGAATGTATGTGCTGAAGAGTTTTCATTCTAACCAATAGAAGGCCCTAAAACCAGCAGGGCGCTTTGCCCTAAACTTTGCATAAGGCCCAAACATGTATTCTCATCAGGTCTCTAAACACCCACAACTATCGCCCAAGAAAAACTAAGACATTTAATCAACTGCTAGGATCATTGAATGTAAACTTAATGAGCCTCTTCTTCAAACAAGCAAGAGCTTTGGACTTTCAATTTCTGCCCTCTTTTTCTTCCCCCTAGAAAAGCAAACATTGCTGAACTATTTCATTGCCTCTGGTAAAAGATTTTCTGTGGCTTTCAAGTTGAAACATTCAGAACATTAAGCGGTCACTGACTTCTGTGTCGGAACCAGCTTACTATGAAGAACATAAAGTATTCTGATACTATCTTCACCCAATGTTATGCAGAGATAGCTTAGAAAACAATCCATCTACATCCTCCCCCCATAATCAGAAGCTTGTTAGCTGAGGGAGAAGTGATTTTATGGATGCCAGGGTGTGCCATCTATCTGGACATCTTTTCCTTTTGATGTTCCCACTATTTTTCCCCATTAGATGTGCTTTACTTTATACTGTATGCTTTGTGGTGAAGTCAAAAATCAAAGTAAATTTTGTAGCCATGAAACACCTTTTAGTTGGAGGCCTGCTTGTTTGTCCCTTGCCTGTTTCCTACTACCAACATAACGATCACACTTACCTAATTCTGGTGTGACACAACTTAATTACTATGTGAATCATCAGTGGCAAGCCAGTCATTTTCAGTTGTCTCAACTATGTGCAAGCACCTGGTCACTTATTGCCAGCTACTTGTTTGCTCACAGTTATTGATCAAATTTGAGTCCTGCGCAGCTGTGGTTAATCCTAATGCATATAGTTGGTGATTGTGAGTGTGTGACTTTGCCCCTTGGAATACAAAGGCTGCCTTTGCCCACACTCAGGCAGACTCTAGCTTCTAAAGGGCAAGTCTTAGCCTCAATAGGTGGTTGTGATTACACACTACAATGAATGTTTCTTGTCAAATTGCTTTTTCAGAAGACTCCACCTAACTAGAAATTATCAAATTTGGTTCCTACATAAAAGGAATCCAATTCTGTTTGTAGGTTAAAAAAAAAGTACTGCTCATGTGCTTTTCTTAAGAATTTAACTCCTCCCTAGTTTACTAAATTGATCCTATCCATGCCTGCCAGGCCCACCTTCTATAGCTCTTCTGTTACTTGGCCTAGGCAGTGGCAAGACCACAGATATTTATTTCAGATACACTCTCTGATTCGTTATGCTTTCATCTAATAGCATACTAAGTGGTTCAAAATATAGCTATTCAGGTTTTTTTATTATTAAAGTCCCTATTTTATAGGTGAAAAAGAAAAAAATAGAGACTTCCTCAAGGTCATGTAACCAGTCAATAGCAAAGGTAAAAATAAGAAAAGAGACTTGGAGTGGGGGAGTTCTGTAGATCTCATCTACAAAGTGGCATATGTGGTCTGATGAATGGATTGGAAATAAACCTTGCATTGTGGTCATATTTGTAGAGCACAATTTATTAAAACGTTTTCCTCATTTTCTCTGGGTACTTGTTTTTCTTTCTTTTAATAATGTATGCACAAATCCTCTTGTGGTCACGGAATTAATTCTTTAGGAATCTTCATCTTACTGGAAACCTGAAAAGAAAACATACAAGACTGTATGAGATCAGATGAGCTTCCAAAGTAGGTTTGCCTGATACCACAGTGGAAGGTAAAGACCTCTCCTCTCTCTACACCAGTGTTTTTCAACCCTTTTTATTTCACAGAACACTTAAACCTATGATTAAACTTCCATGGCACACTTAAACTAGGTTGATCCAAAAAAAGAGTAAGAAACAAAAAGAATATACTCACTGTGCTTGAACTTCTTTTGAAATAATTTAATTAATGAATGATCTTTAAAAATTTTCATGGCAGGGTGGCACCTGTGGCTCAAAGGAGTAGGGAGCTGGCCCCATATGCTGGAGGTGGTGGGTTCAAACCCAGCCCCGGCCAAAAACTACAAAAAAAAAAAAAAATTTCACGGTACACTTAGATCCTCTCATGGTACACTAGTGTGCCACGACACTGAAAATCACCTCTGTACGCTAGTTCCTTCTAGCGCTGCCCTGCCCAACATGCCCCTTGGGCGCTTCCCTCTGGGTCTGAACTAGTTCACTGTGAAGAACAGAAAGTATTCTGATGTTATCTGCACCCAAAGTTACATTGTGATAACTTTGGTTTATCCCTCTTCAGCAATCTGTGACCCTCTCAATCACCTCTCTAAACTCAAAACAGCTAATCCGATCTTTCAGTAGTAGTAATGAAGTACAAAAAATTTTAGCTCAAATTTTCTGCAAGGTCCTCACCAGCACAATTTCTGTACCAGTTTTCATCAGTGGGCCCCAAACAACCTTTCCAGACATGACGCGTGTTCAGGCACTCCTCTGCATACACTCATGTGAGCAAACACACCTGACTGTGTAGGCATTCATTAGTGATTATGAAACTCTTGACTTGATGTACTCTCAATCTCTGTTACCCTGGACTTCTGGGGATGCTCAGTAGGCCATCAGGGCATTCTGGGGAGGGAGTTCTTAGTATGCTAAAATGAGTTACTGGATGTGGCTGAAGACAACTCATTCTTTCTGCCTTGAAATGATATCTTCCCTATGTATGTATAGAGGTAGCTTCCTTGCTACCTCTACTTTTGAAAGTAATGTTGTGGAAAGTGGTATAATAGGGAATAATTTTATAGTTAGGGACAGTGTCAAATTCCAATTCTGCTATTTGATTACCATGGGTAACCTAGGCAAGTTATTTAGCCTGAGCCTCGGTTTCTTCTTCTGTAAGATGTTAGTATATAATACAGGTATAAAGAAGGCTCTCAATGGTAGCTATTAATGTCATGGATATGAGAAGACTTCTTAGTTTCAAATATAGCACACCTATTGTCTGTAAAGCCCTTCTTTGTAATTCCATCCTTTCTTTGAGTGCATCAAAGCTTTGTTTTAAACAATTCCCTGTATTAGCATGGTCGTATACCAACTTGAGGTTTATTTGCATTTGTAAGTGAGGTTACATTATTTGGAAGTATGTTGCAGAATCACATGTTGGCTTTTTGTTTTGTTTTGTTAGGCTCGTTCTCTACACATACCCACCATTTTCTTTTTGTGACCCACAAAATAGCTGCAGCGGGGGTGGGGTCTGTATTACCATCCCTTCTCTACACATTGTTTACACCTATGTTGTCAAGCTGGGTAAACACAGCATCGGTTAGATGCCATCATGCGATTTGTCTCAGGTTATGATCTGCCACTTATTTAAAGGTAAGAAGCCAGACATGATGTCTCATTTCTTGCAAACATACTAAAGGCTGGCTACTATTGTCCATCTCCATACTTCTGCAGAAACTCAGTGTGATCCGAAACTTAATCTGCCACAATGGTGCCCTGCTGTTGCTCCTGTGGGATGCTGCTCTGTTTATCAGTTCATCATTAGATTGTACACTGCTCGGGGCAGCTTTCAATTTGGCACTGCTGATACAAATATTTGGCAGGGTTGGCCTTTGTGGTAGGATTTGAGGAATTCAAAAAGGCTCCTGGCCCAAATATATCTCCCTCGATGGTCAACATTGCCTGAAATGCATACAAGAAACATTTCACTTGAAATTTCTTACTTGGGCATAAAACAATGTTAATATGTGAATGCCATTTCCCACAGGGAAGATAGTAAGCCATGATCAGCAATTAATACTTAGAGTCAGAACTGCACTGGAATCCTGCTGCTGTTCCTTGCTTTTTGAGCTTAGGTTGGTTGCTAGAATTTTCTCTGAGTCTGTTAACTCCTCTATAAAAATGGGGTTAATAAATGACATGGGGATTAAAGGAGATACTGTACATAAAGCATATAGTAACTGCTCAATGAACACTAGAGGTTTATTTAGCCTCAGGGGGAGTAGAACCTTGAGGGAATAGACAGGATTAGTAAATTTGGTTTGTCAGTACTCAGGAGGCTGAGGCAAGAGAATCGTCTAAATCCAGGAGCTGGAGCTTGCTGTGAGCTATGTGATGCCACGGCACTCTACCGAGGGCAACGAAGTGAGACTCTGTCTCTAAAAAAACAAACAAACACAAATGTGGTTTGTCAGGAATCAGGCGAAGTCAAGTACAGGGTCACTGGTCACAGCACAGCCCTTTGTGGAGTAGTGATACAGCTAGGCAGTAGCATGGAAATTCTAGAGGCCTGGGGTTGGAAGAGGAGGATGGAAGGAAGAGGGAGGACTAAACCAGAGACAAAATACACATGAACTTTCCAACAAGAAAAGTATAGTCTGGGGCAGCACCAGTAGCTCAGTTGGCAGGGCACCAGCCACATACACCAAGGGTGGCAGGTTCAAACCTGGCCCAGGCTAGCTAAAACAATGACAACTGCAATAAATAAATAAATAAATAAATAATAGCCGGGCGTTGTGGTGGGCACCTGTAATCCCAGCTACTTGAGAGTCAGAGACAGGAGAATCACTTGGGCCCAGGAGTTTGAGGTTGCTGTGAGCTGTGACACCATGCCACTCTACCAAGGGTGACGTAGTGGGACTCTGTCTCAAAAAAAAAAAAAAAAAAAAAAAGGACTTTAAAACTTAAGGGAGGGGGCGTGTGGAGCCAATAACATAGTATCTCCGAATAGTGATGATAATCTCTGAGGTAAAAGTTACCTAGGGGAAAAGAAATAGGTAGGCCAAACCATATCTAAGAAATGGTACAATTCCAATTGCAAAAATTGTATGATTTTGCCAATGAAGAAGGATCAAAAGTCTTTGATTAATGTTGCTTAAATGACCATCAACTGTATCATACTTTGAAGAAACATGTTCAAAAGAAAGGTATTTTATAAGTTATTTACAAAAATAAAGTTCAGAGAGACATTTATTGATGTGTACAAATTATTTTCTCAACTATTTATTGCACATCTACTACATGCCTTGGTCTAAGAATTGGGTTATGAAACCAAATAAGACATTAACTCTGCTCTTGAAAACTCATAAATTAAAATTAAAATTTAAATTTAAAAAATTAAAAAAATTTAAAACTCTAAATTATAAACTGTAAATTAGTGTTGATGAGAAAGACAAGTAAAATGACAATTGCAGTACAGGGTGATGTATGTATTTAGTGTAACCACTACGATGGGGCGTGCACAGGACAGTAGTGGGTAACAGAGAACCTCCTCCTACCCCAGACTGGGAAGTAAGTAAGAGCTTCCCAGGAGGTTATACCTGTGCTGAGTCTGAGATGGCGCTGAGTCTGAGTCTTTCTAGGCAGAGAACAACGCAAGGAAAGTCATGATGTATGAAATAGGAAATGTTGTGAAACTATCATTATTACTACAGGGCCTATAAGTGCAAAACGGTTGGAACTTAGAGTGTAAGAAGAGGATAATAAGAGGTAAAGTTGGGGAGGTACACAGGGACCGGGTCTTGAGAATCCTTTGGCTAAAGCTAAGGAGTTTGGACTTCATCCAAAAACAAGGAGTAATACAATCAGGGTTTAAGTAAGGATCTGAAATGTAGAGATAAATATGGTTTCTCTGTGTAGAAACCATAATAGATTAGAGGGGACAAGAGTAGCAGCAGGGGGCCTCAATAAAGGAGATTGGTGGCAGAGCTCCAGATGAGAGATGAAGGTGGCCTGGACCAGATGTGCAGTAAAGATGAAGGGAAGTGAGCCGAATGAGAATGTATTTTGAAAGTAGAATCAACAAGATTTGATTTGGGAGATAAAAGAAAAAAGAAGGAGGACTTAGGAATTGCTCTGAGGTTTTTGGCTCAGAAGACTGGAGGGCATCCAATCAGGGAATACAAAAGGAGGGGTTTAAATGTGTAGAGTGGGTGGGAGGAGAGATAAGCTCACTTTCCACTTGTTGATTTTGAGGTTATACTCTAACCAGGTAGCACTGAGTGGTAGGCAGTTGGATTTTCTGATTACTGAACACCTACCAAGTACAAGTACTGGAGAGGAGGTGGGATATAGAGATAAAAGAAATAGTCCTTGCCCTCAATGAACTCATGGTCCATTAGAACAGAAAAATAAACTGCCAATAACAGTACAGTGTAGTAAATGTTATGACTGACAAAAGCATAGGGTGCTAGGGCAACATGGATGTGTCTGAACCTTTGAGAACAGGTAGAATTACCCAAGCAAAGAGAGTAAGTATATTTAGGCATAGGCAATAGTGTAGCATATGAAAATACAAAAGAGGAGTTAGAGAACTAGCATTCAGTCGTTAGGTATGACTGGGATGTAAGTTGCAAAGGGGGAGCCAAGGGAAGTGAAACTAGTCAGGTAGGTTGTTCCAGACATGCAGAGTTAATTATGTTTAAGACTGTGGGTTCAGTATCCATGACAAACATGGATGTGTGCACACACATACATAAAGCAAATATGGCAAAAAGATAACAATTGTTGAGTTTACATAGTGGTTATGTAGGTGCTCATTATAATTTTTTTTTACAAATTTTCTGTATATGGTATTTGAAACTGTTCGTAATACTGAGTTTTAAATTGTGACTTTATATTGAAGTGATTGGAGCAAATGAATGATATGATCAAATTTGGGCTTACATAGATCATCTGGATTGCATGAGGACAAGATGGTAGCAGAGAGGCTAGTGAGGAGGCCAACATTTCTAAAACTAGTCTGGAAGACTAGCCCAATTCTGGAATGGAGGTATCAGACTCTCATAGCTTGATGACAAGAGCCATTAAAATCATCCTATGAGGTGGCGCCTGTGGCTCAAAGGAGTAGGGCACCGGCCACATATACCAGAGGTGGTAGGTTCAAACCCAACCCCGGCCAAAAAAAAAAAAAAGAAAACTCATCCTATGAACTCCTCTTGCTCTGGGTCCATCCTCACCAAGCAACCTACTTATTATCATTTAGCTCCTTATGTAAATATGCCTACAGGGAGATAATGTGCTGATCAGCAAACACTAGTATCTGGTCCACTTGGAAGTTATACTTCTCATTATAAATTAATCAATTGGCATTCTGGCTTGCATATTGGTCTCTTGTGAATTTGTTTTAATGTGAAGCGGTCCCCAGGAGCCCAGGCTCTGATTACGCTACCAATCAAATTTCAAAGCTTACAAAGCTAAGAACCAAGATGTAGATTGTGACTGCATCAAAGTCCTCCCACTCTATAGAGATTTACCTGGGTAACTTTCTGGCTCCCCCAAATGTATCCCTCTGTCTGTCTCACTGTGAGTTATTTTCAAACTACAACAAAGCCTTGGTACAATGAGTGAGGTCTGTTGATTAGAAATAGAAGCATCATCAAGGAAGTGGCTGGAAAGATAGAATCATAGACCCCACCCAGGCAGAATGAATCAAAACCTATATTTTAACAAGATCCCCAGATGATCTGAACATACAAGGAAGTCTGAAGAGCCCTAGGGTAACTAGAGTATTCCTGACAAGTAGCCAGCACCAAATATCATCTTGAAAACTCCTGGGGTCAGAGCTCACTACCTCACAAAGCAAAGCCTCCTAAGTTAGACTACACTTTTCTTTTTCTTTTCTTTTTTTTTTTCTTTGAGACACAGTCTCACTATGTCACCCTGGGTAGAGTGTCATGGAGTCACAGCTCACAGCAACCTCAAACCCTTGGGCTCAAGCGATTTTCTTGCCTCAGCCTCCCTTGTAGCTGAGACTACAGGTGCCCGCCACAATGCCAGCTTTTTGTTTGTTTGTTTGTTTGGCAGGCTGGGGCTGGGTTCGAACCTACCAGCACTGGTGCATATGGCCAGCGCCTTAACTGCTGAGCTATGGGTGCCAAGCCAGACTACACTTTTCCTTTATTTTTTTATTGAGACGGAGTCTCAAGCTGTCACCCTGGGTAGAGTGCCATGGCGTCACAGCTCACAGCAACCTCCAACTCTTGGGCTTAAGCTATTCTCTTGCCTTAGCCTCCCAAGCAGCTGGGACTCACAGGCACCCACCACAACAGGCTATTTTTTGTTGCAGTTGTCATTGTCATTTGGCAAGCCCAGCCAGGTTGGAACTCACCAGCCTTGGTGTATGTGGCTGGCACCCTAACCACTGAGCTACAGGCACCAAGCCTTAAAGTCCTTTTTAATACATAGGGTTCATATTTCACAAAATTGCCCGTTTATTTCTATTCTATGTTCTGTTTGGTATATAATAATTTTCTTCCAGGTTTCTCTCAGGCTATATGAGTACTAACTGAAGAATTGTCCCACACTCAATCTTTGGGAATAACATTAAGTAAATGTTGGACCAGGGATTAAGGGGAGTAAATGATCAGACATTTAACAAATGTTGGACTGGATAAAGTATATTTCTTTGAACTGACAAAGTAGCTAGGACAACATCCTAAACATCATTTTCTCAGATTACTATCTCACAGTAACAACTTTAGGCTTAGGGCCTGTAGCTCAAGCGGCTAAGGCACCAGCCACATACACTAGAGCTGGCAGTTCGAATCCAGCCCAGCCTGCCAAACAATGACAACTATAACCAAAAATAACCAGGCATTGTGGCCAGTGCCTGTAGTCCCAGCTACTCGGGAGGTTGAGGCAAGAGAATCACCTAAGCCCAAGAGCTGGAGGTTGCTGTGAGGTGTGAAGCCAGAGCACTCTACTCAGGGCGACAAAGAGAGACTTGAGCTGTGTGACCCCCAAGGCACACTACTGAGGGCGATAAAGTGAGACTCTGTCTCTACAGAAAACAAACAAACAAAAAACAAAGTAACAACTTTAGAATTGTTCTGGAATTATTGTATACCTGAACTTGTTTAATAATAATAGTATTGTTTTTTTTTGAGACAGAGCCTCAAGCTGTTGCCCTGGGTGGAGTGCCCTGGCATCACAGCTCACAACAACCTCAAACTCTTGGGCGCAAACCATTCTCCTGCCTCTGCCTCCCAAGTAGTTAGGACTATAGGCGCCCGCCACAACGCCTGGCTATTTTTTTGGTTGCAGCCATCATTGTTGTTTGGCAGCCTGGGCTGGATTCGAACCTGCCAGCCCAGGTGTATGTGGCTGGCGCCTTAGCCGCTTGAGCCACAGGCGCCTAGCCTAATAATAATAGTATTTAACGTAAAAACTTTTATACTCTGCTAGGCATCGTTCTAAATGCCTTCTAAGTATGAAGTCATTTAATCATCTGAACCACTCAAGTGGGAGGTACTATTATCATCCCCCTTCTACAGATGATGAGCAAATTGAGGCACAGAGAAATCTCCCAAGGTCAAAAGTAATTCATAACTGTCAGACACCAGTGTGTATTAATTCAGCTTAATTCAATGCATATTTATTGAGCACCTAGTAAATGTAATCGTTAAGAAGGCAGAGAAAAATTGTTTACTTTAAGTTAACTCGTAATGCAATGAGGGAATTGCCTGGGTAGGTCAGGCTCCTTTCAGTTTATGGGAAATGGAGAAAGATTACGTAGTTAAGGTCATGCATGGCGCAGGAATATTCGTTTGGGTAAACTTGGTTTGCCGAAGGTGAAGAAAAAAGGCTTGGTTTTGAGGTCTGTGAAAAAACAGTGATCCTGTTGGTTGAGGACTAAGATTACTTAGAAGAGGCATCTAACGCCGTATATTTAGCCTGGGGTAAGGGAGAGGAGGAAATACACTAGTCTGACGATCGTTAGGAGCAGGAAAGGAGAAAGGTGCCACTTGACGCCAGCAAAGGGTAACAAGGCGCTTTTTCTGCCCTTCCCCCCTCTAGAGAATCAGTAAACAGTCTGCTTGTGCCCACATTCCACCCACTACCCAAATTCTCTGGACTACCACTCAGACCCTTTGGATCTGCGCTGTTTTGGAGTACTGGACTTGCACATTCTGGCCGCTAAGCCTGAACGCCGTTAAGGCAAACGTCAGGGCAGGGAAAGGTGTATGCTTGGCATTCGAAACGTACTCGACCCTCGTCACCAACCTTTATGCTTGAAGATTCTAAAGTTGGTGGCCGTCCATTTTATTTCATAAGACGACGCGCCGCACCTGGCCGCGCAGCCTGAGCTCCTGCTCTAATGCGTCCCATCCTGTTACCCTTTTAAGAGGCGGATCCCGCAGTGTCCTTTCCTCTCTCCCCGCCACCTCTACCCCCAGTCGGCGGGGCGGAGCTTCGCGCTGAAGCCCCAGAGCCCGCGGCGACGGCGGCAGTAGCGGGCAGGGCTGGAGCCGGGTAGCTGCGTCTGCTGCAGCCCGGCCGCTGACGCTACGTGCCTGTCGGCGGGCCGGTCCCCCTCGCCTCCCTCCCCACCTGGGGCTCGCTCACCTGGTCGAGGCCCCGGTGCTGCCAAGCGCCAGCTGGGCGCCTGCCAAGGGCCGGAAGGAACCGCTGAGCTCGCTCGCCATGGGGCCGCCGCGCGGGGCCAGGGTCTCCGGCCGAGGTGGCTGCGGCTCTTCCCGACTGCTGGCGTGGTGCTTCCTGCTGGCACTAAGTCCGCAAGCCCCCGGCTCCCTGGGGGCCGAAGCAGTGTGGACCGCGTACCTCAACGTGTCCTGGCGGGTTCCGCACACCGGAGTGAACCGCACGGTGTGGGAGCTGAGCGAAGAGGGCGTGTACGGCCAGGACTCGCCGCTGGAGCCTGTGGCCGGGGTCCTGGTGCCGCCTGACGGGCCCGGTGCGCTCAACGCCTGTAACCCGAACACGAATTTCACGGTGCCCACGGTTTGGGGTAGCACGGCGCAAATGTCTTGGTTGGCCCTCATCCAGCGCGGTGGGGGCTGCACCTTCGCAGACAAGATCCATCTAGCTTCTGAGAAAGGGGCGTCCGGAGCCGTCATTTTCAACTTCCCGGGGACCCGCAATGAGGTCATTCCCATGTCTCACCCTGGTGAGTGCAGCTACTAAATCGCACCCCTCAAACCTCTGCCAAGGCCCGTTTCTCTTATTTTCCTCAGTGCCCTCCTCCCCCTAGCCCCTTGCCCCGAAAGAAAATGAGTGTCATTTCTTCTCCCACCGAGTGGAGCAGGGTCCTCCCTGAGATTCACTAGGCATGGGGGTTGGGGGGAAAAATCCTTTAGAATTTGCATTTCTGGTGGGAAAGGGTAAGACAAATGAGGGGACAGGCAGAGGCTGGGGAATCAAGGACTGTTTGGGATCTTTGCGTCCCTTTTTCTGTTGTCAAGCAAGGGTGCCTCGCCTTAGCTTCAGTGGTAGTGGGCATGGGCTTTCATAGAACTCTGGAAATCCCTTCCTCACCCTGCTGTTTAACAACCTGGAGCCAGCAGCAGATTTCCCCCTCCTCTCTCCCTGTTTTTCTCTCCATGTTTTCTGGGTATCAGGTATTAGATTGTGTTACTGTGCCCTGTTAACCTCATTGCAATTTTGGCGGAAACTTTGCTTCACTTTTGAGTTCTTCTCTGCCCAGTGATCTCAAATCCCAAGTGACTGTTGGTACCAGTGTTTTTGTTTCCCTCTGAAAAATCAGATTTGGGTTATTAAGTTGCAAAACAGGTGACTATCATTACTGTAAAAGAAGAGGTTTATGCATGAGGATTGCAAAGGCCTAGACTTTGGGGAAAAAAAATAGTCCAGGTTATTCTTAAATGTGTGGAGCCAGCATGGGGTTACAATTTTCCCCCTTCAGTTATCTTTACAGAAACCTGTTTGTGACTAGGTGGTCATAACTTGTGTATATAGTGATCCTAGGCTCCCAAGGACAAAGAAAACAAATTGGAAAAAAAGAAATAGACACACAATAGCAGTATATGGTAGTTGTTAAGAGCAGGGCCTCAACTCAGATCTTGATTCAAATTCCTGCTCCATTACTTACTAGTCCTGTGACCTTGGGCAACTTATTTGAAGTCTCTGAGTCTGGGTTCTCTCATCAGTCAAATGGGAATGAATAATAAGAAAACTTATCCACAGGTTTGTCTTGAGGATAGAATTAAATGACACCTTATAGAATTTGGCACAGTATAGTACGTCATCTGTTCTCAGTAAGGGTTAACTGGTAGGATTAGCATTCTAGGAGTCACTGGAGAGATGAAATTGAGTACTAGAGGTCTTCTGTTTTTCTTAAAATAGTATAACTAGTCTTATCTAGAGAACACTTGTATTGAGAGGCTGGCTGGCATAATAAAAAAGAGCACTGAACTGGAATTGAGATTTGAGTTTTCTTAGCCTCTTCTTTGCTTCTATCAGCTTTGTAACCTTGTACAAGTTATTCCTATGTCAAATGGTAGTATAGCAGTAGGGGGGTGGAAGCCACGTCAGCATAGAGTACAGAGACAAATGTGAACTAGATGAACTAGCTAAGTCTAGCTCTCAAATGCTGTGATTCTTATATTTTATATTGAGTAAATGAGGAACTGTATCTTTCTTGGTTGATGATGCATTGATTGGAATTAAATTACTTTCTTATGGGTGGCGCCTGTGGCTCAAGGAGTGGGGCGCCAGCCCCATATACGGGGGGTGGTGGGTTCAAGCCCTGCCCCGGCCAAAAATGCAAAAAAAAAAAAAAAAAAGAAAGAAAGAAATTACTTTTTTATCAGCTTTCTCAGGTTGAAAGGATGAAATTACTTTTTAAAAGCTAGTAAAAATGAAGAATAAAGACTTAAGCACATTTTAAAGTCTTTATATTTCAGTTGGCCATCTGATGGCAAGGGTTTGACCTTGTCCCTTCAAATGAGATTCATTTGGACAAATGATTTATAATTAACAAAGATTATTTAATTAGAGAGTTCCTATTTAGACCATGTTCATTTTGCTTCTGTTAAGGATATTTATCTGAAAGTTTTAGGGGACAATAAAATTAACTTTTGAGCTGTCATTATGTGCCACGCATTCTACAGACATCTCATTTATACTTTATTGAGAGACAGTATGGTGTACTAGGAAAAGCATAGGCACTATAGTCAAAATTGAAAATCAGATTCTGGATGTACCACACAATAACTTTGTGTCCTTGGTCAGGTTATTTAACTTTATCGAGTCTCAGATTCCTCATCTATAAGATGGAGATATTTACATTGCTGTGATTATTAAGGATAATATATGTAAACTACCTTGCAGATAATAAACAGTCAGTGAATGTTATAATAGTCACCTATGCTAAGAAGATGCAAAAAATTATTGTAGAAATGTATGATTATGTACCTGTTGATGTGAACACATGGAATATGTTGGGAATCTAATTATAACTGTTGTGTTTCAGGGTGCCATCTAGGAATAAAGCCCTAAATATTGATCACTTAATTATACTACATTCAGAAAAGTATTTTGATATTTTAAAAACTTATTATCCAAGATAATGGCTGTAACAAGTTTGCCATTAAACTGACTAGTCAACAAAACTAGCATACTACTTGAGGTGTGGAATCACATTTCTCCTTTGTACTCCTGGAGAAACTACTTTTTAACATAGGGAAAAACCTACTTTGCATTTCATCCAGGTGTGTTATTGAAAATTTGTTTGCAAAGTGCTGTATTTATTTTGATTATTCCTGAGAGTAAGCCTTAACACTTCATTTTAATTTCTGATCAGGAAAGACTTACCTTGGATCATACTGGTAGAAAGGTAGGACAGAGGTCTGAGTGTTGATTAACCCATTATAAATTGCCATGAATTACACCAAGGCCACCAAATGTGTAATAGTCCTTTGCTGTCGTCTTTGTTTTCAAAATCTCTTTTCACAGGGGCCTGTGCTTGAGTTTGTGCTGAGTATCCCCCCTTGCCTTTCACAATCCTGTGATCATGAAGATAACATTTGTTTCAAGGAAAATAACTGGTTTAGAACAGTTGCTTTAAAATTTCTGTTTAGTATAGAGGGAAATTCCACTATATCAGAGCAATTAATTAGGAAAATGAGGTTGTTTTTATGTATTCACAAAGTTTCACAGAAAGTAGTTGTAGTCTAGCATCAGCTCATGCAGTTTATTTCTGCATTTTATTTTGGTGGCAAAGTACTCAGAAAATCCTGCTTCATACAGATTAAATAATTGCAAATGATAGGTGTTCATTAACAGTTTGCCTTGCAATCCCTGGATATATTTTTATCAAATTGGTCCAGAAACCTGGAAGGAAATTAGGAAGAAATTTTGGTTTCAAAGTTTAATATCTACTCACATTGCTTATATTAAATAAATCAGATAAGAATCAGCCAAATCTAAAGCCATCTAAATGTAAGATTGCCACGATGAGACACGTTAAGCATGTTCTCACTATTGCACAACTAACTGTTCTGCTTTCACCAGATGGGCCTGAGCATTGCCTGCTGTCTAATTGAACACAGCCCCCGGGTTGAAGAGGTGTGTGTACTTGCTTGTACAATTTTCCTTGAGTCAACATGCATAGGCATGAATGTATTGAAAGACCCGTGCAGTGCTACAACTTTTATAATCCCTGACACATTTACAAGATCTTGAAACAAATTAAAAGGGATGGCAGAAGCGGCAGGAGCAGCAGGAGGCCTGTTTTTTTAAAAAATGAATGAACCAAACAGTTTATGTTAATGATTTGGAGGTGTACAATGGATCGGATAGTTAGATATACGAAACAGTTGCTTGTGTATATTGCAGAAAAACAGTATAACTCATGAATTAAGAGGTTGGGTTCTGTCACTAAGTATTTTTAAAATCTTAAGCCACTCATTTTACTTCTCTAAGTCTCTAGTTTGTCTTATATAAGATGGACATAAGAAACCTGCCTCCTAAGATTCCTGAAATTAAATGAGATAATACGGATAAAGTGTTTAGCACAGTGTCTGACATACAGGAAACTACTATGTTTTAATCACAATTAAGATAATTATAAGTGTATTTTAGAAAATGAAAATTGAATCCTGGGATTTATGGAATATAATTGGAAACAAATAGCCTAGAGTGCTTCAAAGTCCATGTTACCTGAAATCCTAATTTGGCCCCTTCAGGAACAGAGTAGATAGATCGAATTCTTTGCAAGAAAAACATCTTTTGCCCCTCCTCTGTTTGCCATTCTTTATTCAAATAACTAACTGCTTCTCCCTCCTGCTCCCAATCTTCTATCCATTTACAAAGGACTTTGGAATAGTATTTTGTATACTGATTTATCACCACCCAGTCCCAGTCCCTTCTCATCCCTTTTACATTTACTTTTTTTTTTTTGTACAGACTGAGTCTCACTTTATCGCCCTCGGTGGAGTGCCTTGGCGTCATACAGCTCACAGTAACCTCCAACTCCAGGGCTTAGGCGATTCTCATGCCTCAGCCTCCTGAGTAGCTGGGACTACAGGCTCCTGGCTATTTTTTTACTTTTGCAGTTTGGCCCAGGCAGGGTTTGAACCTGCCACCTTCGGTATGTGGGGCTGGCGCCCTACTCGATGAGCCACAGGCGCCGCCCTACATTTACTTTTTATCCTCTTTTTTTCCCTAGGATGTTGACTTGGGAAATAATTTTTTTTTAGTAAAGAGATTCAAAAGCAGATGAGAAGAGATTGGCTGGTGATGATTTACCAATGTGAAATGCCATTCCCAAATCCACTTTCAGATATGTTTTTCTAGTGAAATGCCATTCACAAATCCACTTTCAGATGTATCTTTCTAGATATCACTGTAGTATGAGTCGACCACTCCTTTGAAACTCTCGTAAGTGGTCTCTTGCTTCTCTTGTGTTTTATTTCTGCTGTTTCATTAATTTGTTCATCTGACACTTTTCTTTTGCATTCCAGACCCCCAAAATTCCCCTTCTAATAAATAGCTCCCATATCCTGTTGATTCTATCACTTTAAACATTCTCACAAATATCTCCTCCCTGGCTTTCATTATTCAGCTTTCAGTTCCTGTATCTTCTCATGGGAAAAAAATACTTACCCTCCAGATCGGTCTTCTTAATCCAGTTGTTTTTTCTCTGTGTGCAGTTCTCCCTCTATTATCACTACCAGAACACAACTCTGATCACTTACATGCTATTTGTAAATTTTACATCACATTTCTCAGCATGGCATCCAAGACTCTTAATAATCTGGCCTTAAGCTACCTTCAAAGCTTTATATCCCTCTTCTCTCATGTTGAAACCTAAACATTCTTTATCTTTTCCCATTAACTTTCCTTATACATCTGCTGTTGCACATAGACTCTTTTCTTCCTAGTTCTGCTGGTCAAAAATTCACCATCCTTCAAAATACAACACAAATGCCTCCTCATCTTTGAAGCCTTTCTTAATGTCTTCTTTTTCTCTTCCCACCACAGCCCACACCCAAAACAAAGTACAGTAATCACTTTTTGTTCCCATAGCACTTTATCTATTACGGTTCTTTCTGCATTTTGCTGGTAGTTATTTGTTTACATATTTTACTGGATTGTAATCATTTTAATGTTTTATTAATCTTCATATATTCTATACGAACCTTTGTGCTATGTAGGCTCCAGAAATGCTTGTTGAGTTGCCTTAAACACCCAAGAACTTGAATACCAGAGAATCAGAAGACTCACTGGAAAAGTTTCTAATGGAAAGAGATTGGAATTCAGTTCATTGAGCATTTATCAAAGGTCTACTGTCTGCTAGGTGTCATGCTTCATGCCTGAGTATACAAAATAATTAAGGTGAAGTCCCTGCCCTCTTAAGCAATGTGAGTCAGGAGGAAGAGCATACAGGAATAGGAGTAAACAAATTATTCAAGATTACAAGCTCTCTAATTTCTATGATGATCACCATTATGAGTTATTTTCATGGTTTTTTTTTTTTTTTTTTTTTAAAGACAGAGTTTCACTTTATCACCCTCAGTAGAGTGCTGTGGCGTCACACAGCTCACAGCAACCTCCAACTCCTGGGCTTAGGCAATTCTCTTGCCTCAGCCTCCCGAGTAGCTGGGACTACAGGCACCCACCACAATGCCTGGCTACATTTTTGTGGATTTTTAATGGCAAAATGACTGAGGTAGCAAAGAAATAATGACAATTAATTTTTAGAATTTTTATATTGAGCTTTCCCTTTGCTATATTTTGATGTTTTAAAAACTATTTACACCAACATTCAATTTGTATCTCCAATAAAATGTTTCCTTCCATTGAACATGTTAATGAATGTGGAATTTCATAACATAAATTAAAAATCCTTTTTTAGAAAAACAGGGAAACAGGGCTGAGCAGAGGGGCTCATGCCTGTAATCCTAGTACTTTGGGAGGCTGAGGTGGGAGGATTGCTTGAGGTCAGGAGTTTTAGAGACGCCTCAATAAGAGGGAGACCCTGTCTTTACAAAAAATAGAAAAATTAGCTAGAGCATGGTGGTGCACACTTGTAATCCCAGCTACACAGGAGGCTGAGGCAGGGGGATCAGGAATTGCTTGAGCCCAGGAGTTTGAGGTTTCAGTCAACTATAATGATGCCACGGAGCTGTAGCTGGGGCAATAGAGTGAGACCTTGTCCCAAAAAAGAAAAAAGAAGTGGGGCAATAGGGCCAGCCTTCTGTATCCATGGATTCAGTGAATCAAGGATCTAAAATAATTTGGGGAAAAAACATCTACTGAACATGAAAAGATTATTTTCTTGTTATTATTTCCTAAAATAGTATAACAACTATTTACCTACCATTTACATTATATTAGGTATTATAAGTAATCTTGAGATGATTTAAAGTGTAGGGGAGGATGTGGGTAGGTCATATGCAAATACTGCAACATTTTATATAAAAGCCTTGAACATTCACGGGTTTTGTTATCCTTAGGAGGTCTTGAAACCAATCCTCCACAGATACTTAGGAATGACTGTATAACTTAATCAGGGATTGTTTTCTAACCACATAAATAACTTTTTTTTTTTTTTTGCAGTTTTTGGCCGGGGCTGGGTTTGAACCCACCATCTATGGCATATGGGGCCGGCGCCCCACTCCTTTGAGCCACAGGCACCACGCACATAAATAACTTTTTCCCGCTTATTCTCTGGTACATGTGTTATCACATACAGAATACCACATTTTATCTCTGTTCCCAGTCTTAAGTGGAGGAAAGAGAAGAGGCTACCAAAGACATTTTCTAAGTTATTTTCTGCTTATAAAATTAATTACGGATTGGACCTAGTCCTAATGGATTTACATTTTTGTATATGTAAATCTTATTGAAGTAGTAGTGGTTCACACCTGTAATCGTAGCATTTTGGGAGGCTTGAGGTTAGAAGGATCATTCGAGGCCAGGAGTTTGAGACAAGCATGGGCAACATAGCAAAGCCCCATCTCTGAAAAGGTAAATTAAAAATTAAAAATAATATATAGGCTGGGTGCGGTGGCTCATGCCTATAATCCTGGCATTCTGAGAAGCTGAGACCAGTGGGTTGCCTGAGCTCAGGAGTTAGAGAGCAACCTGAGCAAGAGCAAGACTGGGTCTCTAAAACTAGCTGGGTGTTGTGGCAGGCGCCTATGGTCCCTGCTACTTGGGAGGCTGAGGCAAGAGGATCACTGGAGCCCAAGAGTTTGAAGCTCCTGTGACCTATTGTACCACAGCACACTACCAGGGATGACAAAGTGAAACTCTGTTTCAATTAAAAAATAATAATAATTTAAAAAATTAATTATGCTTCTTGTAAAAAACTTAGAAAATACAGAAAAATATAAAACTGACAATAAAATACCACAACACAGAGATATCACCATTAATACTCCTCTTTCTCTCCTTTTCCATGCATAGGCATAACTCTGTATGTTCCTTTTATCATAATGGTTAATTTTTCATAAGTATTAATGTTGTATTAAGAAAGTGTAAAAAAATTAAAAGAAGACATGCAAATCTGTAGATAGAATCATTTTAGCATTTTGAGGTATTTTGTTGTCCTTTTATTCTTTTGATCTACATATATAAAGAATTTTAATTATATACTAGTATTGTATCCTGACCTTTGTTATGTTTCCCAGTGTAATTAAAACATAAGAGGCAAAAAGTAGAAACTGCATAAACACATGGATATGTAGAGAATATTAAAAACAAAAAAGTAAGAGGGATCTGTTATAGTTGATGTTCATGGTCATTGACTAGGGATTGGGAATGGAGCCTTTCTTCTGTTAGCTACCAGAAAGTAAGCACAAAAATGGTGATGGGAAGTGGCGTGGATTGGGGCATTTAAAATAAAGATATGCTCCAGAAAGTTTTACTGTAAAAATACACTTACTAGCCATAGTAACTAACCTGGATTTGTTGCCTATTGTAGCCTTGGGTTTTTTAAAGGAATTGATCAGCCTTTGTGCTTTAGTTCCTTTTCTTCCACGGTATTCCCTTAAGTGATGTCTTTTTCACAATTCAGGTTTGTACCTAGTTTCCCTGTTGCTTTTGGTTAAGTAGCACCTCATTGAGTAAAATAGCTTTTCTTTTATTATGATGGCTACTATTGTTAAGGTTTCTCTCAAAGTTTACCTGATAAGTCACCATAAATATTTCCTGGGGATAATTTTTTTGTATATGTAAATCTTATTGAAGTATCATATACATACCAAAAAAAGTACATAAATCATTGGTTTATGGCTCAGTGGATTTGCATAAAGGGAACACACTGGTGCAACCAGCACTCAGCACAAGAAATAGAATACAGTAGAACCTCTGTAAGTTGACCACCCAAGGGACTATAACAAACTGGTCAATATTTGGTCATCATGAGGAACTAGGCCTACTGTACTAATACGTACATGTGTTGCATGTCTGGTCTATGAAAATTAGTTCAACTTAAGGAGGTGGTCAGTGAAGGCAGGATCTACATATCTGACAAGCTCAGAAGACTACCTCACACGCACAATTGTCAACTTTGTCTCTTGAGGGAATGACCTCTTGCAGCATGTGATAGGAGCCTAGTCACCCACAGAAGTAGTCTCTTTCACTCACGGCACTGGAGCCATGTTACTGAAGTGATCCTCAGGTATGTACTGTAAAGAGTTATCACCAAGCACACTTATTACCGTGCTCCTTTGGATGCAGTTACTAAGCCAGTTCAGAGTTGCCATACCCAGTAGCTTAGAGCCCTGTGTTCAAAGTGGATGGAATACAAGACTCTGTTACTATTTCATTTCCTGTTCTTTTTCTCTTTCATCTGTATGTACCTCCTTCTATGCATCATGGTAAGTAGTTTGCTTTTACCCATAGACTTAATCCAATACTGATTTCTTTCAAAGGGAAATTTTGGTGATTTATGCTGAGCTCTGAGAATCTGGATGATGGAGGTTGTTAGGTTCAGAATCTAGTTGTGATTTACTTGGTTTTAATAATCAAATGACCAAGTTAGGTGTAAATCAGTGATTTCAAGTTAACCCTATTAATTTTGACCATATATATATATATATATATACACACATATATATATATTTATTTATTTATGACCATAGTCTTGAGTCGCCCTGGGTAGAATACCGTGGCATCATCGCTCACAGTAACCTCTAACTCTTGGGCTCAAACGATCCTCTTGCCTCAGTTTTTCTATTTTTAGTAGAGACTGGGTCTCGCTTCTTGCTGAGGCTGGTCTCGAACTCATGTGTTCAAGCAGTCCACCTGCCTCGGCCTCCCAGACTATTAGGATGACAGGCATGGGCCACCTCACCCGGCCAATTGTGACCTTTTTTAGAAGATGTTACTAGAACTCATTTGTTGATATAGGTTTATGCTTCTCTCTATATATTAATTTGTCATTTTGGATAAAATGTTGAAGTAGCCTAGGTAAGTACTGCCTGCAACTAAAAATGTCTTAGCTTTTAAAAAGAAAATACACCATAACTTTGACATTGTTGGTGAAATTATAGGCAATTACTCTTTTTCTTCATTACTATCTTTCTGTATTTTCTGAAGTTCCTTTAGTGAATATGTTTCACTTTTATAATCAGAAAAAAATGTTTATTTTTAAAAACCCAAAATACTCCAATAGTGTTGGTAAATCCTAAAGAAAGCATTAATAATGTGACTATAGCCACAACAAGAACAAAGCATATATGATTGTAGAGATGATTTACAAACTATTCTGAGAATTTAAGAATTATTTTGGCTTTTTGAGATAGTGTGATCCTTTGTTGTTAACACTAATTGGTTTCTTCATATATAAAATGAACCTTGGACACTGAAAGAACTTTGAGGACTGACTTTTCCTATCTCAGTATGGAATGTTTCTCTTTTCTTTACCCATTGCATCACTATTTGTATTCTCCACCCCCTACCCCACATAAAAGCACACATACCTCACCTTTCATTGTATTTTTTTTCTTTCCCAGAAGAGGCCTGTTTACTTTCATTAGCCCCCTTTAGTATCCATTAAATTCAGTACTTTTTATGTAGAATTCAATATATTGGTGATTTTCACCCATGAGACACTGGTCACCTAATGAGAATAGCTTTCATCATTCTAGAAAAGAGGAGGAAATTGTGTTAGAATAAGGGCAGAGGGGGAATCATGGTATTTTTATTTTACACTTTAACAATATACAGAACATACAAGGTCATTAAAATTGAGTTGTTTTTAAAATTAGCATTTCCCTTGAAATTATACTTTGTTATGTAAAATTTCAGTTGGTGTTTCACACAAACAACTGGCAAATTTAAGGGTTGTTTTAAGGGTACCACTCTTTTCCTTTTAGAATGTATTTTGTATCCTACTTTTCCATAGCCTTCCTCTGCCTTTCATAACTTGATTAATTATGGTATAATTAATCTTACGTACACACACCCCTTAGAACCCTTTCTTTGTTTTCAAAAATTTGGTGTTTCGGGGGCTTCCCACTTTGATTCCTCCCCTCTCCTGTGGAGGTTCTGTTCTTTTTGTTTCCCCCTCTTTTGCTTATCATGCTTATCAATCTTTCTCCCTTCAATAAACTCTGTCCTGTTGCTTAAAAAAAATTGGTGTTCCCTTCTCTATGATTAGACTTCCTTTAGAGTGAAATTAAATCTTATAACCAGCACTCTTAAAATCTAATGACCTCAATTCTATTTGAACTTCCATGATTTCCCCAAAGCTCCCATGAACCGTGTAATCCTGAGTAAATATGGATTTTCTCATATACCAGTGCTCAAGATAAATTTTAAGTGCTTTAAGCTTGTTTTGCTTTAGATATTGCAGTGATACTGTCTTCTAAGAAGTCTTATTACAAGTATGGGATAAATAATTTCTACTGGCTTTGTAGTTCTTAGGCCTCAAAGCATTTCCATGTAGAATCATCTGTGGGCTCACTTGACAACCCAAACACTGTTCTGCAACATTATTATGGGAAAAGGTCTTATCTTTAGTTCCTAAGAACTGGGTTAGAAATGAACTCTTGAAATGTAACCCATTAGTGTTTCTGTTGTGGTTATTCATAGTGATAGCCCCCCATAAAGCACAGTTTATTATAATCATCTCAACTGTGCTGGTTTAGAAAGTTTTCTCTACCTACTCACTTTTTTTGTCATGTTGACCAAGGTTTTGGCTCACTTTTTCTGTGTATTTTACCTTAAGGTCTCTGCTTTTTGTCTTCCTAATTTATGATGATCTCAGAAGATGTTGGCTTATTTTAATAGCATTTGTAATATTCTAAAATTCTTAAGAATATACCTTAACTTTACCTTGTGGTTTAGTTAGCCATCAATAGATTTTCAAGTTTAGTTGTCCCTTGCGATCCATCAATGATTGGTTCCCGGACCTTCTGTAGATAGCAAAATCCACAAATGCACAATTCCCTTATATACAATGTTGCAGTATTTGCATATGATGTATGCACAACCTCCCTATACTTTAATGCATCTCTATATTACTTATAATATATAATATGTGTAATATAAATATTATGTAAATAGTTGTTATACTATATTGTTTGAGAAATAATGGCAAGAAACAAGTCTGCACATGTTCAGTACAGACTCTTTCTCCTCCAAATATTTCTGATCCTCTTTTGATGCAGAACCCATGAATATGGAGGGCTAACTGTACATCTCTTCTTATTTTAGAGAATTGCTGTGATCACTTGGGTGAAGGCTAGAAAATGTGATTATATTGGGTGAGGGTTTTATTCACAGAACTATGAGCCATGTATATTGAACACAGTTGTAGGGATGTTTCAAAGAAACTTTATTTTCATCACCATCATTTCATTTTGGCAAGAGGGCAAGATGTATTAGAGAAACTGAAACTGGCCAGTATAAAATCAACAGTCACCTTCCTTGACCCACGCCCCACCTTTTTTGATGCTCCTGTCTGACTGATGCCTTTTGGTTGAACTTTCTAACAAGACAAAAGAATTGACTTACCTTGAGTAATGTAATTATCCTTTGGTAAGGAAAGCTACATTATTGCTCTATTTTTATTTCAACCTATTGTACCAAAGATGAATGTGTTCCTTTTGAAATTGGAAGCCAGCATATTGCAAAGAAAGAACAGGTGTCCTTGAGTCACCTGTTCCAGCCCCTATCAATTAAGAAATAGCTGATCCTGTTGGGAGACTGAGGCAAGAGAATTGCTTAAGCCCAAGAGTTTGAGGTTGCTGTGAGCCATGACACCAGGGCACTCTACCAAAGGTGACGTAGTGAGACTCTGTCTCAAAAAAAGGTGATCCTGGAACCTCATTTATCTGGGTCATAAAAGGGGAAATAATAATGCCTATTTTCTTTCTTTTTTTTGTGATTAAGGATGACTTTTTTTTTAATTAAATCGTAACTGTGTATATTAATACATTTATGGGGTACAATGTGCTGGTTTTATATACAATTTGAAATACTTACAACAAACTGGTTAACATAGCTTTCACTGCACTTTCTTAATTATTGTAAGACATTTATACTCTACACTTTTGATTTGACATGTACTCTTTGTAAAAACCACCATAGGTGTGGTCCCACTGATTACCCTCCCTCTACTCATCCTCCCTCCTCCCTTCTCTCCCCTTCCCCTCCTTTTTCTCCTTCATCTTGGACTGTAGTTAAGTTATAGCTTTCATATGGAAGTGTGAGTGGTTATATATTGGTTTCATAGTAGAGCTGAGTACATTGGATGCGTTTTCTTCCATTCTTGAGATACTTTACTAAGAAGACTATGTTCCAGCTCCATCCATGTAAACATAAAAGAGGTAAAGTCTCCATCTTTTTTAAGGCTGCATAATATTCCGTGATGTACATATACCACAATTTATTAATCCATTCATGGGTCAGTGGGCACTTGAGCTTCTTAAAAATGCCTACTTTCTATGATGTCATAAATAAAATGTTTGGCATGTAGTGAGTCCTTAGTAAATATTAGTTCTCTTTAACCTTCTGCTAATAATTTTATTACTACTAAACATAACACTTCTTTTGTGGTTATTATTGCTGTTTACTACCATGTTTTGAAATATGTAATTGTTTCATATATAGAAGAAGACAAAACTGACATCCATATTGCTATTTTCTGGGCAGTTCTGAGAAATCCAGGGAGAAATCAAATAATCAAGAAACTGAAACAACTATCCTGGTCCCCCTCCCCTTTATATTTCCATTTTAATCAAGTCTAAAACTGTAAAATCAAGGTATTAAACTCTAACAATGGAAATGGCTATGGCTCTTTTGCTGGCATAGTGGTAAGGAGAGAGGACTTAGGAATTAGATGGATTTTGATATGACTTAACTCTATTGAGTAATAGCTTTGTGTCCTCAGCCAAATTAATCAAAGATTTAGTTTCTTCACCTGTAAAGTGGTGAATGATAATTGTCTCTACCTCATAGGCTTACAGTGAGCGATAAACTAAATAATACCTGTTAAGTGTTTAGTGTACATCTTGGTTCACTAAACGATAGCTTAATCACCTCCTCACTCTCATTTATAGCCCAGTTGTGGAGATTAGCAATGTGTATCACTGCATGGCTTCTCAGGATCTTTAATATGCTAAAGAAACCCTGTTTAACTTTGTTTAATACATTATTTTCTGAATTTATTTACCTATAGAACCCTTTTCCCTCTAAAAACACTGATTGCCATGAACTTGACTTCTCCCTCCCTTCTCTTCTCTCTTTCTTTAGGCTGGCCTCATATTTTAAGTGTATCAAGGTTTTGTTGATGTCAGAGAGTGACTAAACCAATAAACTTACCTCATTGTGATAAAAACACCGAATGTTTTCAAATCCAATGACGAACATTTAGTTTTTGTGTGTACTAATATGGTACCTTTTATATCCAGTTAACATGGCTTCAAAGTGACTAGGTTTATTTATTGACTTTCAGAAACAATATATTATGAAAGGATAAAGACATAAGTGAAACAGGTTTGTGTTTGTTTTTATAATTAGTATGTGGGCCTTGGTGTAGAACCTAGATTTTTAATACTTAATACAGGAGAAAATTTAATATACTTAGAAAGTAGAATGTTCTTACAAATATTTTGGTTCCTATGTGATACCAAAAGGCAGGCAGAGGCATACCAAATTCTTTTCTCTAATTTGGATGTCTAATGGAATACTAACTAATTGGACTACTGGGACTTTGCACCCTTGGGGTTTGGGGCAAGGTCAAAATGAATACCTTCTCTTGCAACATAATACTCTTCCTAACTTTAATGACAAATATTTAACCTAATCCCCCACTTACAAACTATACCTGAAGAGAATTTGCATGGAAGAAGAGGTTTCAATTTAAATAAAAGTTTGTACATTTCTTTATTAGCAGGGTTGTGTTTAATGTTGTGGTGGAAAGAGAAGAGTGAGCAGGCAATAGATAAGGATAAACAGTGATGTGGGCCTCTTTTTCCGAGGAGCTCACATATATAGCCTCTATTGCATTTATTTTGGCTAATAATATTTTAGTCTGACACTCAAATATATGTAGAGCAATGATTGGGCCACATACTCCAGCCTGGACAATAGCGTAAGACCCTGTTTCTAAAAATAAAATAATAAAATACACATATTAAGTTAGGTAGGACTTTTGGATCTACACAAAAATGGCAGTGTCTAGAGTTTGGCAATATTTAAGGTACAGAGTACATGTACCTTCTATATATTATGTACTAGTTCTTCCTGGTATGAAAAGTTGAGAGTAAAGTGTCAAGAGGTTATGGTCATGTCTTGGTTTTATTTTAAGTCTAGGCTATCGCCTAACCGGATACCTGTATGTTTGCCCATGGATACAGCAACAATTTATTCAGTGGCATTCTCCTTGCTAAGGCCTCACATTATAGCGGATAAGAACCAGTGAGTATTAGGACAAAAGAATCATCATAATTTCTAATGTTCATTTGTATTAAGTTTTCTTTCCCAGAACCCCCCAAATCTCCTGTTTACTCTTTTCTTACTGCTCAACAAATAATTATTTTTAACCTGTTGTATATGTCTTATTAGTTACAGTTGCTTCACTTTCTATCATCAAATATTTTTATCAGATTCTGAACAGCTCTGGATATTATGTAATTTATTATCCTAAAAGATTGAATACATTGGTGCTATAGAGTTTACTGACTGGCATTCTTTCAGAAAGCATTAATAAACAATAACAACAAATGTTGAATTTGGTTTCTAGAAACCTTAACACCCAAAACAAAAACTATGACACTAAAAAACATTAGCATAACATTTTTAAGTAATTACAGAATACCCTATTTATTAATATAACATATATACTACAACTTCTGCATGGCCTTGCAGTAACACATTTTATTATTATCTTTTCCTTGGTATCTGCACAAATTTAAGATTTTACATAGATTCAACCTGTTCAGCTGCTTCAGGGTTTCTCTTTCATGACATCCAGACCACTTCATGAGTGCCCACACCATCAGTCTCCTAGTGAACCAGAATGAGAGTGTTTTTATTAACTTGAGCCTTAGACTAAAATGGCATCTATCCTAGCATCTGAATGTACATCTGAAAGTGAGGGATAGCCAAGTCCAAGGTTGAAGAGGGATTATTGCCACCATTAGTGCAGCTCTGGCAGTATGGTAGTTTCAACAGAGTCAGCACCGAGGCAGTAAGCATCACATTAAACCTAAGGTCTATAGGGTAGGATTAGTGTTTGACATTTTATCTGTATATATGATAGGTCCTTGCTGTAGGCATACATATCCTGTCTGGATATGCCAACTTTGTATATAGCAAGAGGAGGCGCACCTTAGACTCTGTTCACCATAATTATCTTTAAAAGGTGAATTTGTCAGATTCATAACGTGCAAAAATCTCCCATTCTAAAAGCTGTCTGTTTGCTTTGTTTGTGGTACCCTTAGCTGTGCAAAAGCTTTTTAGCTTGATCAAATCCCAGTTATTTATTTTTGATGTTACTACAGTTGCCGGGGGGAATCCTCCTCATAAAGTTTATTCTTAGACCAGTATTTTTGAGCGTTTTCTCTACATTTTAATCTTTTATCCAGCAAGAATCAATTTTTGGTTAATGGTGAGAGGTGTGGGTCCAGTTTTGGACTTCACATAAAATTGTGGTATATGTATACCATGGAATACTATTCAACCATAATAAAAGATGGAGACTTTACATGTTTATGTTTACCTGGATGGAGTTGAAACACATTCTTCCTAGTAAAGTATCACAAGAATGGAAAAATAAATTTCCAATGTACTCAATACTAATATGAACCAATATATAAATGATTACATGCCCACATGAACAATAAAACACAAATATAGTCTAGTATGGGGGCAGGAGGAGGAGGGAGAATGATTGGCAGAAGGAGGGAGGACATTTGGCGGTATCTCACCTAAGGAGCTCAATGTGAGGGTGTTCAGCAGTGTAATCTAAAAATTTGCACCCTCATAGTGATTTGAAATTAAAAAATTATAAAAAGGTTAATTTGTTTTCAGATTGAATCAAAATTCAAATTATCACTATATAAAGCATATTTAAAATCACATTCATCAAAAATATATTTTGCATGTGTTATACATGTGCCAGGCACTCTTGCTAGATGCTGTTGATACAGTGATGAGAGACTCAGTTTCTAACCTGAAGAAGTCCATAGTTTATGAAGGACTATTAAGCCAGATGACTTCCATGAAAGTCTGTACTAGATAATGTAAAAGTGAGATATCTAACCTAGATAGGTCAGGATTTTAGGAAAAGAGATAGAACTTTATTCTATATGTGAAGTGGAGCTCTTTGAGGGGGTATACCAAAAGAATAATGCATTTTTCCCTTTCAGAAAACTTTTTCTGGTATCCATGAGGAGAATGAATTGTAGGGCTAGGGCTGGTGGCTTGGAGACTAGTTAGGTTATTAATAGTGACTTAGGTGAGAGATAATAGTGGTAATAGAAATATAACAGGAAAGGCATGGGACTAGTTCTGATTTGGCTAATTTTCAAAGTTCCCTAGGTAAAGTACATTACATACTGATAAAAACAAGCTTGGTAAAGGATTGGCATTGATCTGGACAGAATGACCGGACTACTATGTTGAAACTCTTTGACCTTAACATCAGTGAAACTATAATCAAACTTTACCCCAGTATTTTTTAATGTATGGTTGGCAGACCACATGTAGCAAAAATAACTTATAGAACTTGTTAAACCTGCAGATTCCCAAGCCCTACCCCAGACATACATACTAAATCAGAGAATGGGGCCCAGGGAGCTCAATGTTTTTGACACGGTTCCCAGGTAATTCTCATGCATATTAAGTTTGAGGATCTTCTAGCCCAACAGTTCCCAAAATAGGATCTAGGGATTGATAGTTCCAGAGATTCTTTCAGAGGTCTGTGAGGTCAAAATTATTTTAATAGGGCGGCGCCTGTGGCTCGAAGGAGTAGGGCGCCAGCCCCATATGCCTTAGGTGGCAGGTTCAAACTCAGCCCCAGCCAAAAACTGCAAAAAAAAAAAATTATTTTTATAATAATACCTAGACATTATTTGCCTTATTCATTGTATTGATATTTACATGGATGATATAAGAGCAAAGGTAGCTAAAACTGCTGGCACCTTAGCACAAATTAAGACAGGAGCACCTAACTGTATTAATTATATTCTCTACTTACATGCACTTATAGGAAAAAGAAAATGACAGTTTCACTTAAGAATATCTTTGATGAATCAGTAAAAAGAATTTTATTACATATCTACCCTGCACCACTCTATTCAGTGGATATATACATGTGTGTTTATATACATATTTATGTGATGAAATAGAAAGGAGATGTAAAGTGCTTCTGCAGCAGACTAAAGAATGATGTCTGAAGGAAAATCGCTTGTATGATTGAGTTCTGAGCTCAACTAACCACTTTCTTCAAGCAACTTCTTTTGACTTTAAAACCTTCTGACTGGGGGGGGGAAGGGGAGAGGGAGGGAAGGGGAGGGAGAGGGTGGGGGGAGAGAGTATAAAGGGTGAGATCACACTTGAGGTGCATCTTTGAAGGGTCAGGAGAAAACTACTAAATGCAGAACACAAATGTTTTCACACAGTAAATGAGA
>CAUYON010203529.1:0-39190 GCA_963573935.1 Arctocebus calabarensis | reverse complement strand
TTTATAAGATTTCTGGAATTGCTTGTTTTATAAAATCATTGTGGTCTATGAGTTTATGATAGTTTGAACTTTGTTATTTAATTTAATTCATTGCTTAATTACTGTTTTCCTATGAATGATTATACTGTGGTTAGTATGTTAGCATAGCAGTATTCCCAGATAGTTTTTTGTTTGTTTGGAGGTTGGGCTTTGGGGGGGGCATGAAATATACTTTGCATGAAATATCTTATTTTATAACAGTGAAATTGCTTTTTCTTTTGTCTTGTGTTTTTTTTTGAGGTGAAATTTAAGTTTAACTATTATAAAAAAAAAGGAAAGAAAAGAAAATGTGGTCTATATGCACAAGGATGCACAAGGGAATATTATTCAGTCTTTAAAAAAAAAAAGGAAATCTTGTCATTTGCAGCAACAGGGATGAACCTGAGAAGATTACGTTGAGTAAAATAAGTCAGACACAGAAAAACAAATACTGCATGTTCTCATTTGTATGTGAAATCTTTTTTTAAAAAAAGTCAAATTCAGGGTGGCATCTGTGGCTCAAGGCGTAGGGCGCCAGCCCCAATACCAGGAGTGGTGGGTTCAAGCCTGGCCCCACCAAAACTACAAAAAAACACAAAAAGTCAAACTCATAGTAACAGAAGGTAGAACGTTAGTTACCAGGATGTCTGGAGGTGGAGGAAAAGAGAGGATGTTGGTCAAAGGGCACAAACCTTTAACTCTAAGGTAAATAGGTGTTAGGGGTACATCAGGCAGGGTGGTGACTACAGTTAATAATGTATTATATACTTGAAATTTGCTAAGACAGTGGATTTAAATGGTCTCACTACAAAAAAACATGATAAAAATGTGAGGTAATGGTATGTTACATGATTGATTGGGGTAATCATCTCTCAATGTATACATATATCAAAATATCACAATGTATACCCTAAATAAATGCAATTTTTATTTGTCAGCCATACCCAAATAAAGCTTAGAAAACTGGCAAAAAAAAAAAAAAAAAAAGCCATTGCATTAGTGGGCATGGCCAGACTTTATAGACTATATTAAACCAGACTCATGAAATAATCTAAGGGATGTTCTTGATCTACACTTGAACAAAATGGGATTAGATACATAACTCCTTGTAGGAAGTTTGGGCATTGATAAGATCTGTCACTTAGGATAACAATTTAGCTTAACAAATGATGTAAATGGGCCTGATAAAATATGCCCTTTCCATGGAGGAAAGACACAATGATTTCTATTGATGCTGTTGGTATTTCCATAAGCTTCTGCTTCCTGTGGGTTACATACAGTGTAACAGAAGAACACTGAAAACACATAATTGAGTCTTCATAGAGAAAATATATTAAATATCTCTTGACAAAGAGGACTGAGTTCTTTTACTGATAATACACTTATCATCATATGATTATAATGTTAACTGTTACTAACTGTACAATTATTATGTATAGGAAAGACAGGTATCATATCAGTATTATGTTTTATTATTTATTATAATAAAACCTTATCAGTACACATTATATGCTAAGCTTATGTTAGGGAACCTAATTTCTGATCTTAAGGTTATGCCAGTTTATCTCAAGTTTCTAGCAAAACTATCAAACTTACTGAATATTATCCCACACTGCATCAGAACTACTTCCAATGGGATCTTGTTAGTCATCTCCATTAAAAAAAAATCCAAGCTATGCCTTTTCTATGAAATTTTAGGTGGTTGCTATGACAATGATATTTCTAACTTAGCCCACAATTCATATTCTTCAGCTCTTATCCAAGGCAATGTGGTTTTGCTTGCTAGGTGTCACCTTTAAGATTCCAAAAGCTATTCCCAACATTGTTTTCAAAAACTGGGTTTGGAAACGCAACAGCATTACTAAATGCTAAATGTAAACAGAATCATTTCTATTCTAAGCACCCCAATATAGCTATTTTCATTTTGCATAATCCTTTCAAGTCTTTTTTCTTTAAACAAGGATGCTTATTCTTACATAGCTGCAATTATAGCCAACATACAATTTTGCTTTTTTCATCACTATTTCCAATAGTGACAGCATCTTTCATATATTACATTTTGGAAGACTCTTAAATCTTAATTAACATTTGACATTTAGTAGTATAATCCATATTTAATTCAATCAGGCCTCTATTACTGTTTAATTTATATTCATTTTTTTCCTTATTGCAAAGAAATTCTTAAGTAAAACTTTAATGAATATATATACACACACATATATATTTTTCTCCTAGGAATTGTTTCTTCAGAATGCTTTAATGAGAATGAGACAGGGGTTATGGTATATTTGGCTTTGGTAGTATTTATGAAAATGTAAATCTTGGCTCGGCACTTGTAGCTCAGCAGCTAGGGCACCAGCCACATACACCGGAGCTGGTGGGTTCGAATCCAGCCCGGGCCTGCCAAATAACAATGACAATTACAACAAAAAATAGCCAGGAGTTGTGGTGGGCACCTGTAGTCCCAGCTACTTGGGAGGTGGAGGCAAGAGAATCACTTAAGCCCAAGAGTTGGAGGTTGCTGTGAGCTGTGATGCTGCAGCACTCTACCCGGGGCGACACAGTGAGACTCTGTCTATGAAAAAAAAAAAATGTAAATCTCAATGTGTTTAGGTAAGGCATAGGCTGTGCCCTCTGTTGTCTTCTCCTGTGCCACACTGCACATTTATACCACCTGCCTGACCACAGCATTTGAATTTTTGACTTCTGGACTACTAGATCAAAGGTAGAATAGTTTTATAACTTTCAAGAACTATTATCAATAAATTCTTTAAAACAATTATAACTATATTTCGATGGCACCAACATTCATTCACTTAAGTGTTTTCCATGTGCTCGGTGCAGTATGTACATTAGCATTAGGGACACAATGACCATATACAAAAGTTCGAGTTACAATACCACGTGCTGTAACAGGACTCCGCCGGGAGAAGGCAGGAGAAGTGCAGGGATAAGATTTCCCCAGAGCGGGTCACTGCATGGGGAAGAAGTAGAAGGCAGGCGAGGGGTACAGGAAGCAGAAACGGTTGAAGAGAGCACACACGCAATTGCCTAGAAAATATAGCGCAAGGCACAGTCAAGAAATTTTAAGTATCATGTAGTGCGAGTTTGCGTGTGGACAGACGAGAATGAGACCAGGCAGATACCCGCTTGCCACAGAGTAGAATACAGTGTGTACTCATTTTTATAGCAACACAGCCATCATTAAGTGTCATTTAATATATTTTGATTTAATTTATAGTTTGTAAGCATATCACAATAGAGTGGTGTTAGTATGTATCACATCTGAGGAAATCAAATTCCAGGCATAGTCCACAGCATGAAAGGTGGCAGAGAGGTCACAAAACTCTCCAGCACGGGAGGAGATGGGTGCAGTCTGACCGCAGCACAGGCCCGCGTGCAGGGGAGGGGAGATGCTGGCCCTGCAGCCGTAGGAGGAACGGCAGAAATGCTGGGAAGGCAGGCTGAGGAGTGGACTTCAGATGAATCCAATGGGCAGTAATGTGACAGTAAATTTAGAGGAAATAAAGTTACAATGAAAGGGAACATTGATTTCCATGCATTAAAGCAAAATTCACAGTATCCTGGACTTGGCACTGGAATACATCTCCAGGTAGGTGGTGGAAGAAGACTACATCCATTTGGGGCTTTGATTATCACTGGCACCACCATGCCTGCCTGTAGGCCTCCACTATATTTCCTGGCTTGAGATGTGTAAAACAAAAACACCCTGCTTTAATTCACTTCTTAGCTTTTGACTAAGACTGAATGTATTTCACTTCAGTAATATAATATAGCTGGAATATTAAGAGAATTTAAGAAAAAACAAGACAGAATTATAGGAAACTCAGAAAAGTGTCAGAAATATATAAACAGGCCGGGCGTGGTGGCTCCTGCCTGTAATCCTAGCACTCTGGGAGGCAAGGTGGGTGGACTGCTTGAGCTCAGGAGTTCAAGAACAGCCTGAGCAAGAGCAAGACTCTGTCTCTAAAAATAGCCACATGTTGTGGTGGGTGCCTGTAGCCACCAGGCTATGGCAAGAGAATCACGTAAGCCCAAGAGTTTGAAGTTGGTGGAAGCTCTGACATTACAGCACTTAACCCCAAGGTGATTGAGAGACACACAGTCTTGGGGAAAAAAAAAAAAGGAAAGAAATATATAAACAGTCTGTTTTACAAGGAACTAATTTTTATAGAACAGTGCTAGCCTGGAATTCCTAGAACTCTAGGCTATACACTCGGTTATGTTGGCCCTGTGAAATGGTATGTAAAATATTGTCTGTGTTTGTACAGGCTCACCATGCACACTATGTCAGAATGATGGCCACTGTGAAAAGACGGAAGAGAAACTCTTACAGTTGTCTGTTAATGCAAGTCAAAGGCATAGAATGGGGCAAGTCAGCACAAGCAATACTACAAGAGATCAAAACACTTTGATCAGGGTACACACAGCTCTGGGCAGCATTATTCAAAGGTAAATCTTAGAATATGTAGAACCAGCGTTCTTAGCCCTCTGTGTTTAAGGCACAGAGTTCTTAGAATTCCTAGGAAATTACACTGAAAATGGTACACACGTATATGTGTGCATATATTTTCTAAGAGGGCATTAAGAGTTCATAAGCCCTGCCTTCTTTTAATTCTCTGGCACATCCTATAATTTGCAAGACAAAGTTCTTGTCTCATAATATACAGAACTACATGCAGTTGGAGAAATTTTCACATCTTAATCAAATCCTAATTAATTCATTCTAATATGTAAGGATTTCTGTAATTTTATCCCTTTAAATGCAATCCCTCTGAATAATAAATGTTTTTTTGTCTTTGTGGGCTACATCAGGTCTCTATCACATATTCTTTTTTTTTTTTACAGTCTTAACAAATGTCAAAGGGATTTTTAGTTAAGAATGGATTTGGCCTTTGGATTATGGTTTGTTAACTGGTACTTTAAAACAAAAGCTCTGAATTAATGAAAAATGCAAAAAAACTCAATAATCAGTATGGATATTAGATATCCTGTGTCTTAATGAAGACACAAGAGGTACTATGGAGAGACTATACTGACCAGTTCCCAAGCAATTTGAGGAACAGAGGTAAGTTGAGTCAGACTGTTTACAAATAAATTAGAAAAGTTCTTGTCTACTGGTTCATTCCTCGGAGTCTCCCTTTTTTTTTTCAATACAACTGCCATTTCCTGAAAATCATGACTTCCTCCAGGGACACAGGGTTCCCATTTTTACCTTAGATTTTGTCAAGTGATAACAGAATTACTGTACTCATTTTCTCAATCTCTTATCATGTCCTGCTTTCATTTTTGATACAGCACAAATGTTAAGGTTCAGAAAGTTATTTCTTTGGCTCGGTAATTGGATCACATCAACTTTTTTCCTCCACATGTTCAATGCCATATCCAATTAACTCGAATTACTTGTAGTCTACCAATAAACCACTTGTGCTGTTCATTACTCACATTATTTCTCTGCATTTTTTGTTGTCTATAATTTTTGCTTTAGATTTCTCATATTTAAAAAGTCTCCTTGTAATAGCATAAAAAATTCACTCATAGATGTGGGAGAAACTAATGCCATACCTTTTTGCCAAGGCAACCATTCTCTCTCACAATGCCCCATCATGTTTTTCTGGATTGTGGGCAGGGAGGGTCTCTATCATCTAAAGTCATGCAACACTAAGCCACACATATCACTGCAACGTCTCCAAATCCTGCCTATCTTCTAGACTATAAGCCTTTTTTTTTTTTTTTAAGACAGAGTCTCAAGTCGTCGCCCTGGGTAGTGTGCTGTGGCTTCACAGCTCCCAGCAACCTCAAACTCATGGGCTTAAGTGATACTCTTGCATCAGCCTCCCACATAGCTGGGACTACAGGCACCCGCCACAACACCCAGCTATGGAGTTTTTGTTGTTGTTGTCATTGCTGTTTATCAGGCCTGGGCCAGGTTTAAACCCGCCAGCCTCAGTGTATGTGGCTAGGGTCCTGTCCACTGAGCTATGGGAGCCACCTAGACTATAAGCTTTAAAACAAGTTTTGATTGATCTTCTTTCTTCCCTATGGCAATAGCTGCCAAACTAATTATATAGTAAACTTAACACATTACTTCAGCAGGCACCAAGTGATGCCAGATCAGGTAAGTCCAGATAGAGGGTTTCTGAAGAGTTTTACCAAGATCTAGATACACCTGAGAGACATCTGACACTTTCATCAGTAGTAGGGACTTAAAATAGCAGTGGTTTTCTTCAATGTAGTATGGACACCAGAATCGCGTTTACATATTACCCCCAAATAAACTTGAATTCCTCTATCCTTTTACTTGTTTGAGAATGACTCCAATTAGTCTTAAAACTTCGACTTTGTTAAGTGCTCATGCTCTTGACTTTCAGGAAACTCCTTCTTACTCTCATGTTCCTCAGAAGTTTAGAGCAATGAAGAGTAATTTTTTATGAAGAGAAAATATAGGATGGGTCATTGTTCATTTGTTCAACATTTATAAATAGTTGCCATGGGCTGGACATTTTGCTTTTGATGCCAGTAACAGTGAATAGTCCTTGTCTTCAAGTGTCCACAGTAAAACTGGAGAGAGTTTCAGCAAAATAGCATAATATAAAGAGTGGGTGAAGGGTCAGCATAGGATGCTGGGGTGGGAAGGGATGCAGAGAAACAGCAAGTGTATCATGAAATACTTTTAGAGAACAAGACACCTGATTTATGTTTTGAAGAAAACATCAGAGTGGTAAGAAAAAAAATTCAAAAGTAAATCTTCCTGTCAGAGGCAACAACATGAAATAAAGAGCAATGGTGGTTCTATAGGACTGTCCGCAGTTAAGACCCATTTGAGCCAGCAGCACGAAAGATGCATGCCAGGGAGCGACCACGATTTGCAGCGCACAATCTACTGTAAGCATACATTATCTTCCTTTCTTTCATTCTACAAGTATTTATTGAGTGGCTCCTACTATATTGTAGGTAGGTCCTGTAATAAAAAAATAATAAAAATCCAAGATACTGCTCACAAATTGAAAATTGGATTCTAGTGGGGTGGAATGCGGGTAGAAAATAACTCAAAAATATATTGATTGCCAGAGGACAAAATACATGGAAAAAATAGTATCCAGTATACCTGAGTGGGCAAATGTGTGCATCTGCATGTGCAAAAATTAATTTTTACAGAATGATCAAGTCCTCACTGATAAGGTGACATTTGACCAGAGACTTAAAGGTAGTTTCACCTTATTATAATATCCTCTATTAAATGCTATTTGTATACATATAGATTATCTTTCTAAAACCTTTGCGGCAGATGAAATTGTCCTTGGTCTTGGGTTGGAGAACTGCTCAGTGTGTTGAAAGCACAGTCAGGAGCTGATGTTCTTGGTGTGGAGATAATGGGAAGAGTTGTGGATGAAATGAGCCGGTGGTGGGGCCGGGGAGTAGAACAGATAAGGCTCGTCAACAGCTTCAGGAAGGACTTGTTGCCTTGTGACTCCTCACTCCTCCTCAGAGTCAAGGCAATGTTTAGCCTCAGACAGTGGAAAAGGGTATTTGATAATTTTAGCCAATTAAGCTTCAAAGTCTAAAAACTTCATGGCGATTAAGGTAAAATGTTATGGCTTTCTTTTACTCTACCAGAGTAATAGATGTATACGTCCAAAGAATTTTCCACTTAGGGAAAAATATCATGAAGGTATTATGACATGAAGGAAGTTATGAGTCAGAAGCTTAAAAGGAACTAACCCTTCTTAATTTGGGGAATTTGGGGAAGAGGTAGTACACAGGTTAAAAAAAAAAAAAAAAGGAAAGGAGCTATAGATCTCCTAACTCCTGAGCTAGCTTCCCAAGACCCTGAGCTCTAGTGAGTCACTCCATCCACGCACCCTGACATTGCTTGGAGAATGACAGTTAAAGTTAGAAGCTCAGAAGCATCACCAGAAAGAATGTATGGATTACCATATAGATTAAATGAAAGCATATTTCTCTTTAACATGGTCATTTTGCAGCAGCAATATATATAAATACTTCTGGGCAAATAAAATATTCAGAGTCAACAAAAAAATCGCACATATGCCTTTGTAAAGTTCAAAACAAATGAAACTGAGTTTTTGAGAAAAAAAATAATTGAGTAATAATTTTTATGCATTGTTACTTCTACTTTCCTTGGATTTTTCCATTTCAGAATTAGATTCGGTTGCTGTCCTCAGGCTAGGAATAAATACCATCTGTGCCTTTTTATACATTGGACAATCACTAATAATCAAAGATAGTAACTAAAACTGGATTGCCTACCTGCTTTAGATTCCCCTCCAATCTTTTCCAAAGCAATATATTTCTTCACTGACTCTTGAGTCTTTAATCAGAAAATGAACAGTACTCCTGTGTTATTTTAATAGCTTCTCATCCTCTGAGACAGATACACTTCTTTCACAAAGTATAGTTATCTTGTTTCTGTTGTGTTATTATTACTCTTGTCTGGAAATGCTTTTTTTCTATGTCACTAACATTAGGTCAGAAACAAGCATCCTTTGGCAGTCACATTACATATTTATAAAATAGAAAAACATATCCCTCTAATTTTAAAGAGTAATAATGGCAAGTTATTTCTTATATTGAAAATATAGCACCAATCTTACCTTATCAGTTGCTGCAGTTTTGTTTTTGTTGTCTTATATTTTAATAACAGAGAAGAGAAATTACCACGATTATTTTGAAGCTGAGAAAGACTCCAGCAGAGGAAGATTATAAGGTTCCACTGTGAATCTCAGCTTGAACAGGAAAGTGAGGATTATTCTGTGCTGTCCCAGGCCATTCACTGACCAAGAGAACAATGACAGTCACTCTGGACTGGCTTCCGGACACCCCTGGACCAAAGTCTGGGATACTAAAATCTGCAGATGGTCAATTCTCACGTACTGCAAATGTTCTATAACTTACTTATATACCCAACTTCTATGAAAATAGCTATTACACTGTATTTTTTATTTGTATTTTTCAATTGTTATATTATTTTTTTCTTGAATATTTCTTTCTTTTTTTGAGAGAGAGTCACACTTTGTCACCCTCAGTAGAGTGCTATAGCATCACAGCTCACAGCAACCTCAAACTCTTGGGTTTACGCAATTCTCTTGCCTCAGCCTCCCAAGTAGCTGGGACTACAGGTGCCCTCCACAACGCCCAACTATTTTTTTGTTGTAGATGCCACTGTTGCTTGGTAGGCCCTGGGCTGGGTTGGAACCCACCAGTTCTGGTCTATGTGGCCGGTGCCCTAGCCGCTGAGCTACAGGCGCTGAGCCAATTTCTTGAATATTTCTGATCCACAGAAACCGGATACAGAACCGGAGACATGGAGGGCCCTCTGCAATTGTAAAGGACGCCTGGGCAACAGTGACTATCTCCACAACAGCTTAGGCAGCTGTCTCCACACTATTCCATCCTTTTCTCCAAATTGTTTTACTTCAGAAGTGGTGAGTCAAATGTGAAATACTGGCCAACAACCAAAGGGTTTCCTTGGAACGTGTTAGAAATCTAAGGCCTAAGGTCCCAGCAGGACCTACTGAATCAGTCACTCCCAGGTGGACCCCGACCTTAAAGCTTGAGACCCTCTGCTTCCCTCTGGGTCTGGGAGAGTAAGAGATTAAAAAAAGGAAGGGAAAAAATGCCCAGGAGAGTATTCTAGAAAGAAAATTTAAATAGCTTTTTATATCATTTATTGTGGGTAACTGACAAATGAAAAGCCACCACAAATTAAAACCCTTGGTTACTTTAAAATCTCTTTAGCAGAAATCAATCTTATATCATGGCAGTTATCCTATACTCTGGTCTTTCATGCGACAGACCATTTCCCTATGAGGATAATTAACAGTAAGTCAATAGAAAATGCTCTTTAAATTTAAACAGCACTTTTTGTCCCAAGACGTCAAAATGCTTGACAAGAAGTCAAAATGCATCTCACTATTTTTTTTCAACCCATGGAAGTAAATAGCCCACGCCCATCACTGCTGCTGAGCAGTGGTGGTTTCTTAGCAGGGAAGTTGAGCTGCCTCAACTCCATCAGTAGGAAGTCAGTGACTGAAGGAGAAAACATTGTTCATTTTGATTCCCAGAGGGCTGTGTCTGATGAATCAATCACTGACTTCGATTATTATATCTCAATGATAGATAATGATGCTCATCAAGGCAAATCCCAAAGAACTTCCTTATGTTTACTTTAATTGAACCTGATTTTTGAAAAATCATCTGTCCCAATCTACATTTAATTAGAGTAAGAATGCTGCGTAATTCCATGTTATTTCTGAGTGCCACTTGAAGAGTAAGAAGCAGAGGCTCACTACCTGGGGGCCCTTTGAGAGTTGAGTCTGTATCTTAGTAACCTGACTTCTCAATGACCAGCAGGTCATCTGGAACAGCGTATGTGCTCAGTGGCTATTTTTTGGATGTATGGTACATAGGAGTTGAGATATTTTTAGAGTTGGAAGCAACCTGTCATACAGCAGGAAAAGAAACAGTATTTAAGAAAGTGCTAAATTTTCAAAACTCAGTGTCGAACTGAATGATAACAACTTGACCACGTTCTCTGTTACTGTAGATGGTACAGCAACACTAACATTTACTAACCAGTAAAAACAGAGAGCTTCAGAATTAGAATTTGGCTGTCTTTGACCCGGGGATTGTTCTCACCTACCTTTTCTACGATACAACTTAGAACTCTAATTCTACAGGTATGAAATAAAACTGATGGGCAACTATTAGATTTCCATCAATGAAATACCTAATTTCCAAAATGCTGAAGTTTAGTTTCTCAAACTACGAGCATTACTACACGTCATAAGTAAAAGCATCCTATCTTTATTAAGTAACAGCCTATAAAGTTGGCTTAGTTGAAACAACAAAAAGTTGCTTGTTTTAAATATAATCAAGTTCAACTGAAGTGATAATACCTCACTAATCTTGTAAATCACTAATCCTATGTTAGATTTATTCTATCACCAAAATGCCAAATATGTATATTCAACTGAGGGTTTTTTTTGGTTTTTTTGCCTATGATTTCTATACTCATTTCCTGTATGGATTGTAAGTACACCTTCATAACAATCTTGTTTGAAAATTAAGAATATGGATTCTGTTTAATGTTTTATTGTCAGCATCTAGTGACATTGAGTGCCTGGAATATAATAAATATGCAATAAAAGTTCTTAATGACCTTGATTAAAGATATCTATTCTCATTTTAAGCACTTGAAGACATAAATACATTCAAACTGCACAGGAACATTTGAATAATACAAAATAAATGTTAACATAAGTACAAATTATCTGTTGATTAAGAACCAAAAAACATCTCAGATTTAGAATTACCTCCTGATAACCTTGAGTTCGAAGGTATGGCATAGTTTTATGTAGAGCATGTTACTATTTTCTGAGTGTATGTGTAGAGAAAGATGTTCAGAGAAAAGTATATAAGATTTGATGGGCTCTAAATCCTTGGCTCATGTGCATGAAATTACCAGGTAGAAGGCAGAAAAAAGTTCACTGTTCTGCTAGATAAGCAGTTCTCAACCTGTGGGTCATGACCCATAGGAACTGCATTAAAGGGCTGTGGCATTAGGAAGGTTGAGAACCAGTGTACTAGATGAAGCCTACCTTTTTACACAGAATACAAGAGATAAAGAGACTGAAGGCCAGGTGCCAAGAATACTAGCTGTTCTTGGTTTCATAAGAACAAGCACTGGGCAAGAAACTATGTGGGAACTATGGTACCTTTAAACACACAGTGGCCTATACGATAGTAAAATATGGCTCAGTGAATATTCAACTAAGTCTGAACAATCAAAGTAATTTCTTCTTTCACGGTGGAGTAGCTACAACGGAGTAGCTACTTTCTGCTAACAACTCTAAATTTCCTTTAATTTTTCTATAATTTAAGCCCAATGTACAAGCTTACAAAAAATTTATGGACTTTTAAAAAAGCCTGGGTACTAAAACTAACTAAGATGAGGGTGTCAACAGTGAGAAACTAGCTGTTAATAATGTTAAGGAAAGAGAATTATTGCTGTGAAAATCACTAGAACTATTTCTTTTCCAAATATGAGACTGCTGTATATTTCAATTATGGTTACAATTAAATAGAAAGTCACCTGCTATCTCCATTTGTCACTATTACCAGAGACTTCACTTGAGACTTTAAAGTGCTTATTCTACTGAAATCTCTACAAGTCTCTGAAACGAACTTCACTATAAATTAACAGCACACATTATCAACAAGCTGGCAGGATTTTGACACCTCTGCTACCTCTTTTCCTCCCTCATTTTCTTTGAGCAAAGCAAGTAAATGGGCCTTTAACAAACAGTAGGGAACAAAACACTTACATTCATGACAGGGGTTAGGAATGTGGTCACTCAAAGTAACAGACTACCTAGTTTTAAACTCTATCTCGGTGTTTTATCAGCTACGTGACCACGGTGGGCAACTGACTCAATCATTCTGTGCCTCAGTTAGCCATCTGTGAAAAAGATAAAAATAATGCCTACCTCTTAGAATTCTTATGAGGGGAATCCATTTGTTTTAAAGCAATGTTTAGTGGAGAGTAAGCCTCGTAAGTACCAGGATTTTTCACTTCTCTAAATACGTGAAACATTTGCATTTGGATCTTTAGTCTCAAAATCTAATGATCTTGGTGATTGGTGTAAAGAGCTTATTAACTAAATGGAGAAAAAAATTCTAAAGTAATTATTAGTTTCTAATTTTTTTAAAATCTGAAACCCAGAATCACCCATTGCTGGCATTATCTAATGTCAATAAATAGTCCCAAGATACATTTTTTTGAGAAGATTCTGAATACTTAGAGTGAAGAAGACTAAGAAATAGTAAATAAACTTTTGATTTTGCTAATACAAGTGAAATATGAAATTAACAATATATATATAAATGGCAGATAAATCACACAGAAAGAATCTCAAGTACTTACAGCATCCTTGAAATTCAAATGACAGCAAATGACTAATTCTTAAATCAAGAACCCTTCATGAAAATTAAAAATATAAATGCTTTCTTGTTCTTCCTTTCTTGTAGGAGGTGAAAGAGTACTCAGTAGGTGTCAGACTATTTTAAAAATCAGGTTATAGTGGTGATATTTCAGAAGAATCAAAAAACTAATGCAGATTTCATAAATGACCTCTTTTAAATAACATTGCACTTAACAGAAACTTAGTAAAAAATGCATTAAAATTGTCCAATTAATTATAGGAGAGAATTTTTTGAATTCTAGTTATTTTTTAAAATAATGTCTTATATGGGTGTATAACATAGTCAATTTACAACCTAGTTGTGACTAGTTACAACTAGGTTGTAAATTGAATAAATAATGTTCTAGTATACAGCAAAAATTGCTACTTAAATTAGACCTAGTAAATGTGTATGTGCAATTGTGTGTGTAATAAATAAAATGATATAATCTCATAAATGTGAACATTACATCAATACCAACTAGACTGGCGTAGCATTTAACTCAGGTAAGCCATCAGCAACATCAATGCTTGCATTTTGAACAATATAATCCTTTAAGCCAGAGGTATATTATGTTTAGGAGAAGACTTGATAGAAACAAAAATACACAAACTGGGATATAGTGAAAAGAAGCTTAATTAAACATAAGAACCTGTTTAATATGTTCATCTTTGAGTTGATTGTGTAAGCTTTTCTGATTGTCCTGGTTCAGGCTCCCATGAGCTCTGTAGATTAATTTGTAACTAAAAGCAAACCCAGGCCAACATACATTTTTGTGTTTATCTCTTAAAATTAACCAGTTTTCCATGTAGGAAAGCAATAGATTGTCCATGACATCAAACAGGCTTAAATTCTGGCCCTAACATTTAATGACTGTGTTTATTACTTACGTGAACAAATCACTAAACTTCATCAGCTTCAATTTTCCTATCTATAAAATAAGGATAATTCTCATTCTATCAACTTTAGAAATTTGGATTGGTCTAATGAGAATGGATATAAAAATACTTTGAGAGGTTTGGTGCCCATAGCACAGCGGTTATGGCACCAGACACATACACTGAAGTTGGTGGGTTTGAACCCAGACCGGGCCACCTAAACAATGACAACTACAACAAAAAATAGCCTGGTGTTGTGGCAGGTGCCTGTGGTTCCCAGTACTTGAACTGGGAGGCTAAGGCAAGAGAATCGCTTGAGCCCAATTTGAGGTTGCTCTGAGCTAGGATGCCACAGCTCTCTACGGGGGCAATATAGTGAAACTCTTATCTCAAAAAGAAAAACAAAATACTCTGAGAATTATATGATGCTTTTAAAGTATAACTTTATCATTATTACAGGATAAGGGAAAACTCACCTTTGTCTACTATATTAAGCACCGAGGCCTGCCTAGATCTTCCTGAAATCTACATAAAATCTGAAAATTTTAACCACACTCTTAGCAATGCTAAAATGTTAAAAATACACATCTAAACAAGTGAATTTATTTTCAAACAGTTCTAATGGTAACATATACACATTGGATGAATTTGTAAATGCAAAATGAGATCACACCAACTGCTTCTTGATTTAACCATTGATAAAAAGATTCATACATTTAACATTTTCTTTAAATTATTTCCTCTCTGTGCTATTCAAAACCGAGTTGCGAATATGCATCATTTATTGTTTAACATTCTGCTATTTTCACTTGACACTTCATTAAAAGGAAATTTTATTTTATTTGTTTCTATATCATTTCCTACTCTAAGAATCTTAAAACACTTAGTATGGGCAACACTCGTGAGCTACAATGTAAATAAGTAAAATAAATTTTAGCAAAAATAACCTAAGTAAACATGTTAAAGTTCATATACCTTGATATCCTCATATTTTCATCTATTTGTTTAAATGTTCCACAGACTATTCTGCTGTTTATGTTTAATTAAATAACATGTACAAATTTTAATTAGTATATTTAAAAATAAAAAATGTTAAAAGATTTATCCACTCAAAAGCTGACATAAAAGCTTTAGAAAACTTTCTTTAACTTAAAAGAGGCAGTAGATATAAAAGCACTACAGACATAAAGATCACATGATTTTAAATAAAATTCTGATGAAATACTATTGAACTGTTGCCTACTCCATACTTTATTAATAATTGGTAAGAGGCATATTATAAAGAATGATTAATCATTACTAGTTATCTGTCAATAATTTGATTAAGATCACATTTATATGGTAAAATGAACTTGCAATTATGAAGCATTGGGTAGATTTTATTCCAAAAGCTGCCTGCCAATTGGCCAAGCATTTTATAGACTGTGTTCTAAAACATATAACTTTGTTAATATCCATATTCATAGGATATATCTTAATATATAGGGAAAAAATTCTAAATGAGGGATCTTTTTGTCTTTATAATACATTAATTGGAGACATTAAATATTAGAAACCAGAATAATCTTCAAATTAATTTTGATCTTAATGATGTAGCAATTTCAAGTGATGTTAGTATATTTATATTAAATTAAACTTTCTAAACTAGTACTATGATGAATGCCAAAGTATATGAAATATATAATATTTCAACAAATTAATAAAATGAAAACAATAAAGAAATATCATAAATATTTGTGTTCTAAAAACAATCTAGAGAGGAATTTTGAATAGTGTAAGTTAATACATGATGAAACATACTAATTTAAAAAGGATTCTTTCTTTTTTTTTTTTTCCCCCCAGAGACAGAGTCTTTCTTTGTTGCCCTCAGTAGAGTGATGTGGCATCACAGCTCACGGCAACCTCCACCTCTTGGGCTTAGGCGATTCTCTTGCCTTATCCTCCCAAGCAACTGGGACTACAGGCCCCTGCCACAATGCCCGGCTATTTTTTTTGGCTTTTTTTTTTGTTGCAATTTGGCCAGGACTGGGTTTGAACTTGCCCCCCTCAGTATATGGGGCCAGCACCCTACCCACTGAGCTACAGGCACTGCCCAATTTATAAAGCATTCTAATAAACCCACACCATGAAGATTCTATGTCATTAACATTAAGAGAAATGTATTTCAGAGTTAATTTTAGAAATATCACTTTTGTTGCGCTTGTATGTTCTAATTGACAAGTTTGGCCTTTGAGCATTTTTGAATTATAGGTTCTAATCAGTTAAAAAGCAGATGGACACCTAATAATCCAATTCATGGCATTTGTTAAAATAAACCTCCGTAGAAAAGTTATGAAATGGGCTTGGTGCATGTAGCTCAGCAGTTAGGGCGCTGGCCACATACACGGGGGCTGGTGTATTCAAACTTGGCCCACGACTGCTAAACAGCAATGACAACTACAACAAAAAAATAGCCGGGCGTTTTTTGTTGGGGGGGCTGTTGTCCCAGATACTTGGGGGGCTGAGGCAAGAGAATTGCTGAAGCCCAAGAGTTTGAGGTTGCTGTGAGCTGTGACACCACAGCACTCTACCGAGGGTGACATAGTGAGACTCCTTCCTCGCCTCCCCCAAAAAGAATTATGAAATGGAGCCAAAAAAACCCTAGTTAATAGCACACTACTTGGGTTAGGGTGATGAGAAAGACTGAAATAAATGCGAGACCAAGTTTGGCTGTCCAGTTGTACTTGAAAAAATTATAGTATATTTGGTCTCCATATAAAGTTGGGGCTACATAACTGATACTCTCAGATTTCTAGTTCCACTCTAAGAAAACATGTAGCTTATTTATTATAAGTATAAAAAGAGAAATGAAATGTCCAGTGGTGCAAACACTTCTCTTCCTCCTTTTCTCTTCTCATTCTTCAACATAAAGAGGGAGAAATACCTAACACATCTGATGATACACGAAGGTCAAGGTGCTATTCTGAAACATTTAATTCAAATAAGAACCTTCCAAATTAGGATTTTGCGAAGCACTGGAAAATTATGGTATGAAACACAGATGTACCAAAGAATTCTCATGCATTGGACAATATATTCGTCAAAGCAGAACAGCTGACAGAAGCCCAAAAACTGATGGATTAAAAAAACAAACAAATAAACAAACAGGTTTACCACTTTTGAAGCTGAAAGACAAATTTGCCACTTTTCTCACTTAATTGTATAGTAAATATACCCTGGTAAGATATTGTTTATAAATATTTAAATAAAGAAATAAATATTTCAAAATTATCTCACAAAAATAGTAATCTAGGATAGGTGAATACATATTCATATTCATATAACCACTTTGAAATCATTAACACTATTCTTTTGACTTCAAAAAACAAATTTCTGGCTTGGCGCCTGTGGCTCAACGGGCTAAGGTGCCAGCCATGTACACCTGAGCTGACAGGTTCGAATCCAGCCTGGGCCCGCCAAACAACAATGATGGCTGCAACCAAAAAATGGCCGGGCGTTGTGGAGGGCACCTGTAGTCCCAGCTAAGTGGGAGGTGGAGGCAGGAGACTCACTTGAGCCCAGGAATTGGAGGTTGCTGTGAGCTGTGATGCCACGGCACTCTATCCAGGGTGACAGCTTGAGGCTCTGTCTCAAAAATAAAATAATAAATAAAAAATAAATTTCTATGGCTGAGCGTGGTGGCTCACACCTATAATCCTAGTACTCTGGGAGACCGAGGTTGGTGGATTACTTGAGATCAGGAGTTCAAGACTAGCTAAACAAGAGTGAGACCCCATCTCTAAAAACAGCACCTGGTGGGCGCCTGTGGTCCCAGCTACTTGGGAGACTGAGGCAAGAGCATCACTTGAGCCCTAGAGTTTGAGGTTTCTATGACACCTCAGCAATCTACCCAGGACATCAAAGTAAGACTTTGTCTCAAAAAATAAATAAATAAATTGATACAAAATAAATTTCCAGTGACAAAATAATTTTTCTTTGTAAAATGACTCTGGAAATAAAGATTCTTCAAATGCTTCTCCAAGGTCTTATCTGTTTATTTTAAAAGAAATTCAACTTTAAAGTAATCAAAAACTTGAAATAGAGAAAAATTAATAAATACATACATAAACACACTCACACATAGATTCACATGACTGCTTAAGTATACTTTACAATGCACATTAAACATATTTATTTATAATATGTGTATACATGTATCTACACATATTTAATGCATGTAATTTTCATTGTTTGCAACATTTCATTTTAGAATCAACTATGCTCAAAGTCTATCCCTCCTCATGCCTTTGGTGAACTGCTAATGAATTCAGTACTCAAACAAGTACTAACAATATTGACTTGAAAATTTAAGACAAACTTATTTGTACTAACAACTTACACCCTTTACATGAAAGAGTGGTATTTCTATATGCAGGGTAAATGAAAAGACTCTACTAATTGCAATAAATTATTTCAAATTTGGCTGAAGTGTTTAACTACCACAAAATTCTCCCTTGTGAAAACCTGTAACTTACCTGTAACTTTACATATTAAACATTAAGATGCTAGGCAGTTGGGTACTTGTTTCCTTAAACCCAATGGCCCATATCAATAATAGAAAAGCAATTTAAATTATGTGCTTTTCAATCCCTCAGAAATTTCTCAGCCTACTAAAACCTGTCTATGTGATAAAAAAATGCAGATTTTATAGGCTTGTGTTTCTAGTCATTGTTTTCACAGTGAAGGGGGCTCTATTTTTTGTTTTGGCTTAAAGGTGTTGCTATTGATCAAATATATTTAGTAGCACCTAGTAATAATTCCCTAAATAATAATGCCTAAATGGTTTATGGATATTCTCTGAACTTCAATAAAAAACAGGTGTATCACAGATCAACAGGAGTCCTTGACATCTGATGTACAATGGAGGTGTAACATTTTGGACAACTTAATAATATGAAAGTTCTTTAACAGCTACCTATTTAAAAAAAAAAAAAAAAAAAAACCTATTCGAGTATTAGCCAGATAAGTAGCAGGATCTCGAAAGGCTTTGGCATTCCTTTTTTATATTTACAGGGCACTTTGCTTCTGAAATCAATATCTTTATAAAATTCTTAATGTCATTACTGATAATGAGTCAGTGAAAAGAATGATTAGACATATGGTGCAATTCAGAAAAAAAAATAAGATGCAGAACTAATAGCCAATTGACTTTTCCCAGGTCATCCAATCAACTACTTAAAGAGTTAAAAATAGAAGCGAAGTCTAAGTCTCACAGCCACTGCCAAATCAGAGCCTGAGAACTTTGCAATGTGGTGGTCTCAACCTCTCCTGACATTATGATTACCTATATTGAGACATCTTCAGTGAGGTGTCTTAGAATCTTGGAATCATTTCAAAGCTAAGTTTAACTTATGTGGGGAAAAAAATTAGCAGTTCATAAACATTTGGGAAATGGTATAATAATGAGTTCTGGTTATAAATTTCCCATGAGAATAAAAGTGATAAAAATGAAGAACATTTACTAACCTTTACCATGCATGTTTTAGATACCACACTAAGTTTATTTTTATGCTATTTTCTTTAATCCTTAGACAATTCTATGATTTTCAAATATCAGGGAAAAAACTCAAAGAGGTCAAGTGATTTATGTAAGCCACATTGCCAGTAAATTGTAGAGGTGGGATTCAAAGCCCAAATTCATTTCCTGAAAAATATGATCTAAACATAAGCAGTAACCAAAAACTACCCCAATAAATAAATGAAAAATAAAAATAAACAGAGAAAGGGTTAGATTAGAATTACAGTACTTCAAAGATAATGTTTTGAGTTTTTGATTGACCTTGAATATTACCAAGAGCTGTCTGTGAGCTCTAGGAATAAAATTATTATCATTCTGATAAAAACATTAACATTAGAGTCAGACATTTTGACATCAAACAAAATGCTTTTATAACACTATAAAAGCACTATAATGCCATTTTATTTCATTTTCCATTTTGAAGGGGAAACTTAAACATTTAAGTATTTTACCTAAAGAGGCTAGTAATTTTTTTTTCTGAAAAGATGATCAAGATGCCAACTTTCACCACCTTATTTAATGCAAGGTTCGGTGTCAAATCATTTTAACATCAGATTGGAATTTTGTAGTGAGATAATGACTTTATGAAGTCCAATGAAGCCAGCCAGGTCTACTATCTCAAACTTGCATGTAGGTGGAACAAGTTTCAAATTATTATGATTCTGTTTTCCTTATATTTGTGTTCTTCACAATAAATGAGATTGAAAAAGATATGGGGATTAAAAGAGCTACCAACTAATATTTTATTGTAATCTGTGTCTTGCATTTTGGGTTTTCTAGAAGTCTAAATCTGTGTCAGGTGAAGAAAGGAGAATGTCCAATGTTTTCCTGCCCCAGGTAAATGGGCTCTGCCTGGTTGAGTGTTATAAACTGCTCACTTGATAAATCTCAAACTAAAATATGAATTACCTCTAATTTCCATTTCATGAAATTCTAGAGGGAAGGATATATCTTGGAACAAAAACAGGGGAGAAGGAGCCATAATTCACAGCTGCCATGTCTATAAAAATAATCACAATTAACTTGTGTAGAATACCAAGTGTATTCTGTTAGGAGGGCAGCTTTAAAAATAAGTAGCAATAAACTTCATTTTGTTGTTCAACAAATATTATGTAAATGCCTATACTAAAAGCAAATACCACTCTGACTAATTGAGATGCAAAAATTTTTATGCTTTTGATATTTAATTTATAAAGTAATAACAATTTATATTTACTGGATGCTTACCATAAGATGTAATACTGATAAGCTCCCTAGATACCTTAATAGTTATAAAATTTATCAAATGGTACTTTCTCATGCCTTGCTTTGCAATCCTAGGTTGTTGTCTGATACGCAGAAGATGAAAAAATCTAATTTAGTATTCTCTGATCCTCAAATATGTCTTAGCTAACTTTTACCAATGGAAATTCTCAATACATACATGCTTCTTATCACAAAACCCTTGTGTACTAATCATTAAGTGATTCTAATACACATGGGTATGTAACAAATACTTAAGAACATCAGCCCCATTTTATCTCTGCTTGACTCAACTGCAGGAAAGCACAAATTTGACGAAAGCAGCTTTGAGAGTCAGTGAGAGATTAATAAGTCTGACAATGACTTATTACACTTTTTAGGGTAGTTGTTTTAAAAGGCACTAATATAGTCTTTTCAAAATGAATCCTTAAAAATGTATTCTTCTTCTGTAAGCACATCTTAGAATTAGAAACTCTCACAAACAATGTTCCTTTTCTAAAGTTTTGATATATTACCGCGGTTACCATTTAGAATTTTCTGGTTTTTAAATCTGAATCTGTATTTGGGTGAGTTTGGCAGATTATTTTCAGGGGATGGCTACCAATTCAGATTCAACATTATTTCTTCAAATCTTAGCAAAAGTAAGTTTTTCCTGGCCATTTTCCACCACATTTCAATTATCAGAGAACCTTAGTGTGAGAGATTTAGAAAGTAGTGCAAGATGTGGCATTAAAGATATTACAGAGTAGTTTAAAATTGCCCGGTGATTAATCTCTCCAGTGCTTTTCAAACTTGGGGTGTTATCCTTTGATAATTCAATAAAGTCTCTGCACATACATTCTATGCTTTTCCAGTCCAATTCTGCAGGATACAACTGAGACATGCAACAGGTTGTGTTGCTGCTATAGTTGAAGTGACCAAAAGACTGTTGCTTCTTACCCTCTGGTCTCACAGCCACTGCAGTGCACTGTTTAAGAAAGTGTGGTCACATCGCTTTGTCTTTGCTCTTTAAGTATTTTTTTTTTTTTTTTTTAAAGGGAGAGTCTCACTTTATCGCCCTCGGTCGCCCTCCCTCCGTAGAGTGCAATGAAGTCACAGCTCACAGCAACCTCCAGCTCTTGTGCTTAGGCAATTTTCTTGCCTCAGCTTCCCGAGTAGCTGGGACTGTCTAATTCAAGTGAAACATGATGCAATCTCCAGCAACCCTTCTGTTTCTCCGCTTTCAGATAATGCAATCAAGATAGTTTTCTGCTAAGGACAATCTGTAGTTAAAAGTTTTGCCAAGTCTGTTTACACTTCACATATTCCAAATATTCTGTAGTTTACTGTACTTTAATTGCTCTATTTCAGGATACAATTTAAAGACACTTTAAAGAGAAACTAAATAACAGCAAAATAAAAGATTTACCATTAATGTAGTTATGTTAAGTTTGAATGGAAAAATGGACCAAATTTTAGATTTCAGTTTGATATACAAATAACCTATTGCTGAAGTTTAAGAAAAGAAATGAAACCAGCTATAGCTATTTTCCACACTTGTCATATACATAAGATTTGACTGACATCTGTGATGTACCATTTAATATTTTGAAATTACATAATGTTTGATTGAGAGACTTCGATTCTTCTGATATTTATGTCTAGCATAGTATTTTTTTCCATGTACTGGAAATAAAAAAAAGTGAGAATTTCCTTGCTTAGATCATGTCAGACTTCCTTATATTACTTGTACTCATTTTAAGAGCTTGAAATGGTTCCAGAACATACAGAAATACATCTGCTGAGGAAGCTTATTATTTAAATATTCAATGTACCTCTCAAATTATAAATATTTGGGCATAATCTTTGACCCAACAAGACCAATTCATACTATTCCGAGCCTTCTTCCATCAAAAGTAAAAAGCACCAGTGTATAAAGACATATGGCATTGCTAAGTGCATTACCAAATAGCTTAAAACAAAAACCAAAACACATGTAGCATAATAAATGTTTGTCAATGGGTTTTGACTGAATAAACTGTGGCACACTTATAGTACACACTACGAGGCAACTATTAAAGAGAATACGGTAGTGTTATATGCCAGACATCTTTAATGTAATGGGAAGAAAAAGCACTGAAAATGTTTTGCAGCCAAAAATTACTGTATGTGGTATACAGAATGAAATGATATCCAGCCTTAATAAAAAGGAATAAAATTCTGATACATGCTATAATATTGATGGACTTCGGAAACATGCTAAGACAAAGAATGCAGACACAGAAGGACAAATGTGTGATTTCCCCTGTATGTGACTGTATGTATGTGCAAATTCATAGGCAGAGAAAGTAGAATAGAGTTTGCCAGCGATAATGCTATAGAGTTTGTTTGGAATGATGAGAAATTCTAAAAATGGATTGTGGTGAGACCAGTGCATTATACACTTAAAAAAATGGGTAAATGGTAAATTATGTTAAGTACATTTTACCATGAAAAAAATTTTAAAATCTACTATAAAATAAAGTACAAATTCACATTATATTGGGCATATTATGAAGTTTCCATAAAATTTCACATTATTTAAAAGCTCATACAGTTATTATCATATCTGGGGTACAAAAAAGCGATATTTTGGGAAACAAAGAAAGTAACAGCTTAAGTTCTCCTCTTAAGTTTTCTCTCTCTTCATCTGTTTTTTCCTAGATTAACGTTATTTACACCTTTTTGAATACTAACATCAACAGGAACCTTGAGTTAGGACCAGCCCCCTTAAATATTAGGTAAGAATTGTAATGTATTTTTATGCATCTCACATAAAGTGCAATTCACTTAGGCTGGCAATTGTTTTAACACTTAAGAAGGATAAGGTTACTTGTCATTTTTTTCCTTGGCATAAGCAATATTTAGTATAGACAGTATGACCAGAAAGATACAGCAACTCTGAGGCAGATATAAGTACATCCTAAAACAAGTGAATTTATTTCAAACTAGACTATACAGGTCAACCACTACCAGTGGTTTTCTACATGTTGATAGTATAGTACACTAAGTCTGAGAATTACTTATTTTTTGTAAAAATGGTTTTGATTAGAAAATCTAAATAAATCATTTGGAATGTGTAAATAACATTTGGAGCTCCCTATAGGAAACCTTTTCCATGACACCAGGTTCTTTGAGGCACTGTTCTTACTGGAACCTGCTTCCTGGTCTTCTCAGCTGTCTTTGTTTCAGGGCCAGTGAAGCGCTCTCATGTCAGGCCCACATATTGTTCAGGGAGAACAATGGCAGGATCACCTCATATCAGAGTAAAGAAAATACATGAGCTAATAAAGGACCTATCTGTGCTCAAAGGGAGCCCAAATAGCCGTTCTTTAACCGTTTGCTAAGGACGGTTTTAGTGGATCCATAAACACTACATTGGTATGCAAAATCATGTATGTGTATGCTTGTGTATGCACTTGCAGAGGAAATGCACAGACTTTTTTGAATTATCAAAGGATGAACACCCCAAAGTTTGAAAAGCACTCACAAAACAATTTTAAACTACTCTGATGGCTCTGATCTTGTTTTTATAAGGCTTTCCTTCACTGTTAACACTTCAAAGAGCAGAAAGACAATGCGGAGAGAATCTCTGCCATTTAAGTGACATTTCTGGGCCTCCGTTTTCTCAGTGTAAAATTGGTATGTAGTAGAGGCATTAAATGAGATATCATAAATGCAAGTCCCTAGCTGGGTGCCTCATAACAAAATAAATGCTCATAAATGTAAGGTGCCTCCCTCTGCTTAGAAGGCACACACGCTGAAAGCAAGTACAATGCTTTCTTTAAAGGTTTGTTTTATGCTTATTATACTTTCAATATATATGAGCTAATAAACATTTAAGAACGTGTAATCACAAATTACACGATATTTACTATTATGTGAGGATTTTTCAAAAACTAAATTAGTGCTTGCATATGTGATGGGAGGCTAGCTGACTGGCCAGTGGTTTCCTCACTAACTCATTTCTTTACTAAAATCAAATTGCTGCACACCTGCTATTGCATGTATATAGCTCTAAAATCAAATTGCTGCACACCTGCTATTGCATGTATATAGTTCTAAAATCAAATTGCTGCACACCTACTATTGCATGTATATAGCTAGGCTCTACACTAGGACTTGCAGGTAATAAACAGCAGTTAGTCCTGGACCTTGTTCTCAAGGTCCAATATAAAAAAGGAGACAAACTGTGTTCATATGAAAGGACAAACCAAAATAGAAAAGAATTTAGAGGAGAGAAAAAACACATCTGAGTAGGGAAGCAAGGGAGTAGCTAGAAGGCTTCATGGAAGAGACAGTGTCAGATACAAGCAAGGCTGCAACATTTAGCAGAATGGGCTGAAGGAATAAAGAAAGATAGGCATGCTATCACCAGGTACAAATTAGAAATATGGATCACAGGGTTTAGACTGGGCCTGAGGTACTTTAAGGAGATTAGTGAGAAAGTTACTGGCAAATATGAGGTCAGTGGTAACGTTCAAAGTAGCACTTTTTTCTACCCATTGTCTGTGGAGTAACTGGTTGAAAAGAAAGACATTTCTTTTTCAGCCTTGTTATTCCAACTTATTTTCCATTTCCATTTCTGAAAATCTTAAGATAAGGCTATCTGAATTGTAGCTAACCCAGTAATGCAGCACCACAAAGTGCTCTCTTGTTATGAAAGGGCAAATGTGACTCCTCAGTTTGTATTCTTAAGTTGCTAATAAAACACTGCATGCACCAGATTGAATTTTTTTTTTTTTTTTTTTGAGACACAATCTCATTCTGTCACTCTGCAATTGAGGGCTGTGGCATCATCGTAGCTCACAGCAACCTCAAATTCTTGGGCTCAAGTGATCTCATGCCTCAGCTTCCTGAGTAGCTGGGACTACAGGCGCACACCATAACACCCAGCTAATTTTTCTAGTTTTAGTAGAGACGGGGTCTTGCTCTTGCAGAAGCTGGTTCAAAGTGATGGTCTCTTGAACTCCTGAACTCATGCAATCTGCCTGTCTCAGCCTCTTAAGAGTGCTAGGATTACAGGAATGAGTCACCTGCCTGGCCTGAGCTGCTGTGCCGGGCTGTCAATTGTTTTTTCACACGAGTGGAAAGCAATAGATTGACTTCAGTTCTATCTTGCCAAACCTACAAAAGTGCCTGCAGCTCATTTAGAATCTAATCATGTATATTCTTCCACTTTTTACTCTTCTTTTATTTCTGAACACCAGTCCATTAATTTTTCTTTTGCCAGGGGACACTTAAAAGAAAAGGAAATAAAGTCATAAATCAGTTTCAGACATAAAATCACACATACATTTCTCCTTTAGTTTCTGAATTTAGAAATTTCCCTCAAATTTGTTTAAACATAACATGGTATGAATTCACAAATCCCCTAAATGTAATACTCCTCTTCAGTTCCGTAAAAATGAAAATTAAATTTTCCAAATGTTTTCTTAATTCCCAATGATGTTTCTCCAACTCCAGTCCATGATAACTTAGTTGATTAATCTCACCTCTAAAATCACTAGCAGGCCCTATTTTTTGCCAGAGTTTAGTTTCTTCAGAAACAAACTGATAATGCTTTCAATTCTAATTCTCCTTAGGATATTCTTATGAACAGCATGCTCTTCAACAGAAAGATGACTTCTAACATTACAAAAAATTTTATTATACTTCCATATTTTATATACCTTACTGATTTATTAAAAATAATTATTATATATATACATATTCTTTTTTTATTTTTGAGACAGAGTCTCACTTTGACACCCTTGGTAGAGTGCTTTAGTGTCATACCTCACAGCAACTTCAAACTCTTGGACTCAAGAGATCCTCTTGCCTCAGCCTCCCAAGTAGCTGGGACAACAGTCACACCGGTCTGCCACAATGCCTAACTGTTTTTAGAGACCAGGTCTCACTCTAGCTCAGGCTGGCCTCAAACTCCTGAACTCAGGCAATACACCCGCCTTGGCCTCCCAGAGTGCTAGGATTATAGGCATAAAAGGATTATTATATTAATATTCATCATTACTTATTGTTCAGCGTCATGATTTATATGGTTAACTATTTTAGTAATAGGAAAAACTATGTTAGCATAGAAGGTTTTACTGTTAATGTTGTTCTTTGTTACATCTTTTTGTTGGTGCGCCTTAGTCAAAAAATTCTAGAATATGGAAAATTTGATATTTCAATAGAAAACCATGCTCAACATACACTAATAACAATAACCACAAACAACAACGATAACAAATGGTTGTGAGATTTTTAAGATTCCAGGGACATTTCCTGGAATGGGCCACTTTATGGGTTTTTTCCACCCTTCCCCTTCTTCTGCCTCTTATACTAAGGGTGGAGACAAAGAAACTAATTCAAATATTTGGGTCTTTTTTTTTTTTTTTGCAAGTTAAGCCTAGAGATATAAAATTCAATATTTCTAAAGTGTATTTTATGAAAAGGAAGTTGTAATCAAAAAGGTAATAGTAATATATGATGGAATTGACATGGTCTTTCAGAACCAGTATCTTTGTTTAAAAACAATATCAAAAATGGAAGGTAAACAGAAATACATTTTTTAGCTATAAACTCTGCCTCCCTTTTTCATTGATCTTCTATTTTAACTAGCTAAAATTACATGGCTGTTGAGTCAGACTGTCTCTCTAATTTCAAGTTTAAAGAAAACAGATCTTTCAAATAGAATATTGGCACACAGACCCCTTACAATTTGGCTTATTACAACTGCACTGTTGGTGAAATGGCAGATTTGCAATCCCCATAACAGCCATTTTAACCATGTCACAGATTATTCAAATATACAACTCTAGGTGGCAACAAGAAACAGGCACTTGAGCTCAGTCACAAGGGGTCTGTGGGGGAAATCCTAGGACAAGTGGTAGGAACCTGTCAATGGGGGCAACTTTAGGATGCTCAAATAACATGAAGTTTAGATTGGGCAGCTCCATTGGCTTTCTGACTGCTTACCGGGAAAGCCTCTGGAAACTTTTGAGGTTATTGGGGAATCCCAGGACAAACAAACTGCTTTGCGGGGTAAGACTTATCCCAAACCCTAACAGCTATTTGTCTCAAAACCTAGCCGGAGTAAAAGAACTTCGATCAAAAATGGATAGATGGGCATTTACAGTTTTACTTCCACCTTTGTCTCTGCACATGGGGACATCCCTCACACCCCAGTGTGTTCTGTTTGTCCTCCTCCCAAGCCCTCTGGTAGCCACAGTGACAACATTCAATGAAGGGAGTTATGGGAAACCATATTGGCACTGGGCTAAAAGCAGGATATTTCATCTTGTGAGTTTGGGAAAAGGACACAGATAATACAGGGAGTATGAGAGAGAAGACCAAATAAATACGAAAACCTGTGTGAGGCAATGCCCTTGCTAGGTCCTTGACAAAATCAGTCATGGAACCCAGGTAGTGTTTAAGACTGACGAGTTTGCCTGCAAACGGGCCGAATCTCTGAAAAGGATCAATGAAATGATTGACAGAGAACATGGTAAATGAAGGGAGAAGCGATGTCCATGCTGCTCAACCCAAGATGAACTCGAGAAGAGAAGTTTCTCCTCCAAACAGAGACTCTAAATATTCAGTGTTGAAGCAGGTGTTCTGACAATGCGATGAGCACAGACTCATTCTCATAACTGGAAAGGACTACAGAAAAAGAGGGAAGATTGGAGACTATTCCATAGGCTCCCGCTCCAAAACCAGAAAATAATCAAGTCTGAAGGCAGGAGGCGGAAAGGTAAAAGAACAACTCAGATTATTTTGTATTTTGAATCCTCTTCTCCGTCTAAGCGAATCTAGCATTGGAATAGTCCATCATCTTGAAAAGGGTCTAGACTCGGGAGCCTGAACGCCGCCTTTGTTTGCCCAGTGACACCGCTCCTCCAATCTCCAGCACTGGCCGAGTAGCACTGCCTCCCGGTAGTCGGTCCCTCTCTATTGCAGAATGCGGTGGGGTTCCCCCCTTCTTCCTTCTGTACCGCAAACCCCCTTATCAACCAACCAAGCGGAAAGCACCGCGCCGCGTGGCCAAAGCTCATAATAGCCGGGCTGCTTACCTTCCCTGGACCGAGTCAGCTCATGTCCCGGGCACCCGCTGCCCGCGGCCGCAGTCCCGCCGCGCCGGGCAGTGTGCGTGGTCGGCTGGCGCCGGCTCCCGCCCCACCTCAGCTGCGGCTGCCTCTCCCGCCGCCGAGCTCCGGCCGCATGAAGTCATCCCCCGCCCGGGCCGGATCACCGCATTCCGCGCCAACCGCGGGGGGAGGCGGACTGCTGCCGGCCGCAGAGAAGGGAGCCTGGAAACGGCGCCAGACGATTCTTCCCCACAGGGTTGGAGGTTTATTTTCCATTTTATGTTTTTACAGATGCAGCATCGGTGGATTGCGGACGGAGAGAGAAGAGCCAGAGAGACTTTCTCTGCATAGCGTCCTTCCTCCAAGCGCTCCCCTATCGTTCTGGCTGCTTGGACAGCTCCATTCTACTGTGTGGGTTTCCCACCCTCATCCTCTTCCTTATCAGCATTGTTCATTTCGCTGAATTGGAGAACTGGGATTGTCTTTCAACTCTGAAAATACTTTAAATTGGAAATCAGTCTTTCTAAGCCCTTTGCAGCACGCTCCACCTTCCCCGCAGCGCGCGCACACATTCAGCCAAACCAGTCGCAATTGTGAAAGCCGGGACCTTTCACCTCTCTCCTACGTAACAACGGGAATCTCCCAAAGGAGAGGAGCAGTCGGGCCGACCGGAGAAGGCGCTCAAGGACGCAGAGCAGGGTGGCCCCAAGGTTTTGTTACTGCTTAGTGCTGTACTAGTGGACAGATGTTCCCTCCAGCACCCCTTCCTCCCATTTCCTCTCCTCCTCCGTGACCCCTACAACCTACAACAACCTAATTGGATAGACTGCTCTGTGACAGCTATTAACATTTGGAAATTAAGAAGCAGGATCCAGGCTCAGCGCCTGTGGCTCAACGGGCTAAGGCGCCAGCCATGTACACCTGAGCTGGTGGGTTCGAATCCAGCCCGGGCCCGCCAAACAACGACGCTGCAACAAAAAAATGGCCGGGCGTTGTGGTGGGCACCTGTGGTCCCAGCTACTTGGGAGGTGGAGGCAAGAGACTCAGTTGAGCCCAGGAATCGGAGGTTGCTGTGAGCTGTGATGCCATAGCACTCTATCCAGGGTGACAGCTTGAGGCTCTGTCTCCAAAAAAAAAAAAGAAGCAGGATCCACATTAACAGATGGCTCCAGCTCTTTCCCTAAGAATTTATTAGAATTTGCCTTGGTAATGAAATAAGCGTATTAGAGTTTTCTTTAACTCTTTAAATTCACACCAGCTATTGACTATGTTCTCTTCTCTCTATCCCTCTCTCTCCCTATCTCTCTATTCCTTTCTCTTTCTTTCCTCCTTTCCAGTTGCTTCATTTCTGACCATATCAGCAGTTTGCTGGTTGAATGTTAAAGGAAAAACGGGCCTAGAATTTGCTCTCTTGGCGGCTGAGTTGGGGTTTCTTGCCAATTATTAAGGCACTTCCAAATAGGGAGGTTCCTTGTCACTAGGATTCTGTGGAGAAGGAGTTTTCTCATTTAACATGCTTGGCTCTTGGAATTGCCCGTCACTAGGCCAGCTTTACACTGTGCATTTGTCCAGCAACCTGTGCAAATGCACAGGGCCAGGGAAGCACCTTTGCTCACTGAGGTATTTCCATCCCTCTGTTTATTAATTCCCAAATTAGGTAGCAATTCCCAAATTGGCAGTTAATCCACAGAGCAGAGCATTCTTAATCCGTATCAAAGAGGTACATAATAGAATTCAGGAGAGTGGGATTTGTATAGGAAAATCACATTTTTAGTTTTACTAACTTCTAACTGAAATTTAGCATTTAGCATGTCCTTTAAATATGAATGGAAGCAACATACTGTAAGAATGTTGGGAGTGCCTGTGACTTTGTTACCAGTAGAAACTGCACATAATTCCCTATTGCAGTCTTTATAGATATCTCAAAATATTCCTACTCATATGTTAAAATCAAATTATCACAAATAATTTTCAAATCAGTAATCAAATTATCATTTTTGTTTTATTTAATAGACCATATTTTTGAATGATGTTGATTTAAAGAAAATTTGAGGAAATAATACAGAGAGTTCCTATATATATCCCACTCCCAGTTTTTTGTTTTTGTTTTTTTTTGTAGAGACAGAGTCTCACTTTATCACCCTGGGTAGAGTCCTGTGGAGTGACAGCTCACAGCAACCTCCAGTTCTTGGGCTTAGGCAATTCTCTTGCCTCAGTCTCCCCAGTAGCTGGGACTACAGGTGCCTGCCACAGCGCTAGGCTAATTTTTTATGCAGTTTGGTGGGACTGGGTTTGAACCCGCCACCCTCGGTATATGGGGCCAGCGCCCTACTTGCTGAGCCACAGGCATTAACATTTTATATTATTATGAAACCTTGGTTAAAATTAACAAACCAATATTGATATATTGTAATTTACTTAAGTTTATACTTTATTTAGATTTCCCTGTATTTTACCTAATGTACTTAATTTCATTTCAGGCTCTCAACTGAGATCCCACATTACATTTAATTTCACATTCCCTTTAGGCTCCTCTTGACTGCGATATTTCTCAGATTTTTCTTATCTTTGATATCTTAACAGTTTTGAGGAGTAGTGGTCAAGTATTTTGTAGGCTGCCCCAGTATTTGTAAGTTGTGCGATTAATTTTCTCACGATAAGGGTAAGGTTGTAAGTAATTGGTGGGAAAAACACTGAGTAAAGTACCATTTTCAACACATCATATTAAGATTACACACTATCATGTGATGTATGACTGTTGATGTTGACCTTGATCACCTGGCAAAGGCAGTATTTAATACATTTTTCTACTGCAAAGTTATTGTCCATCCCTCCTATGCTGTTCTTACAGAAAGACGTCACTACATGAATCCCAGACCCAAAGAATGGGGAGTTAAGGAGTGGTGAAGCTTTACTTGCTTGCTTGTCCTTGCCTGTTCTTGTTTAAGGACAGAGTATGTAAGTATTTGTAATTCTTCTGCATAAGAGATCTTTTCCTTTAAATATTCAATTACTATTTATGTCACATATCTTGGACATTTATTTTATACTTTAGGTGATAATTCATTACTACACTATTTTTTTTCTAATTTTTTTATACTTTGCCCGGGGGGAGCTTTTTCAAGTGGTCCCTGTGGTTCTTTCACATACCCCCTTTGATGGGGTGTGTCTGTGTGTGTTTTAATAATTATTTACTTTCTGGTATTACAAGATGCTCCCCACTTTTTTTTTTTTTTTTTAGTATTTTTCCTCCCCCAGTCCTAGATCAACTATTTCTTCACAGAACCATAGTTCCTTTTATTGGAGAATGATACTGGAAACCAAGATCTGAGCTCTAAACATAGTGTTGCTAATGCAGTGTGGCTTTATTTGTCCTTCTCAACTGAGAAAGTGAAAAAATATGTGTTTATACTCACGCATATATATATACATATAAATATATACATATAAATATTTTGATATATGCACATATAATTGTCTCTCTATATATTAAGCTAATATGAGTACAGTCTGCTGTCTCTAACTTCAACCCATTAACAGGAGACTCATGCTAGCATCCTCTCACTTCTTACCTCTATATTCCTCTCCAATAGTGAGAAACATGGCTCCCAAAACTCGCTGTTTACTTAATTTTTTGATTCCAGTGTGCATGTTTTTTCATATCAAAATGGTTAACCCATTCCTCAATATCCTAATTTTTAAATTACGGTAGTTAATAGAATCCTCCTATATTTTATTTATGAATTTAAATGCCATATATTTGTATAACATGAATTGTGTTTTAAATATTTTGGTAACCTGTATTTTAAAATTGGTAATTAGGCTTTGGGGCAGTTATATATGTTATATTTTATACATTTAAATACATTATTTTGAGAATAATTACATAGGTTGCTCCAGATTGTCCAAGGGGCTCATGACAAAAATAAGGTTAAGATCCCAACTGTTGATGATTATTGTGAAGTTATAAGGAGAGGATGTGAAATTGCTGGTGCAGAACTTCAGAAGAGCTGAGATTCTTGCCTTATTGGGCAGGCTCCCATCTCCCTTGAAAGCTCTAAATACCTTGAAAGAGAAAACATGCTCAGCCTTAATAATTTATAATTTTGTTGAAAGATTTGCTAGGTATCAAGTGTGAGAGATAAAGGTCCATATAAAGTAAAGGGGGAGGGGATGAGAAGGGGAAGGAAAAAAACACTGAGATGACTCTGAAGGTTGGAGGCTTGGTTTGTGAACAGACTTGGATTTGTGTCCTTGCTGTCAGCATCCTGTCTTCCTTCTGAAGTACAAACAATGGCTAGTATGACATACACCAATACGGTAGATAATTTAATTAGTATAATTGAGGTAGAATAATGAAAGCTATCATTATTTTTTGCTCTATAACTTTTCATTGCACAATCTTTTTTTTCACAAATAGAATTCTTTATTTGTCATTATTAAAAGCCTGGATTTTAGACAGATTCTTGGACTGGTGGTTCATATCCATCCGCTCGTTCAACTTTAGCACCTGTCTCATCCCCAGTAGCTTTCCCAGAACTACTACCTTCACCATGAAGCTCCATGAGTTTTCCCAATTCAAACCTGGGTTTCTTCAGCATTTTTACTTTTCTAACGAAGACGTCATGGAGAGGATAAATAGATTGGCATGCCTTTTCTATGTCTTTTCCAATGCTATCGGGAATCAATTTATTGACAACTTCTTTCAAGTCATTCGTCTGCACCTCTCTGGTCATGATTTCCATCATTTTCTTTCGGATTTGCCGAACCTGTTGGTGCTGGGCGTTAAGAGGTCTTCTATATCTGATTGTTGCATTTTTTAGTAAAACCAACACAGAACAGACGAAGCAAATAACCATTGGCAGTCTTAACATCAACATGAACTTCAATCATAGTCTGCCATTTTTTAACCATAGAACACATTTTGTCACGGGTAAGATCCATGCCATGGAAGTTAGGCAGTTTTTGCCCTGAACATCTTCAGTTATCAGCTTGAATTTTCTAAATGCAACTTCATCATTCTGCAGATCAGCAAGGCTCACTTCAAACACACGACCTTTGAGGCCATCAGATGCAATTTTGGTTCCTTGAGTCCTGGTGACTAGTGTTTTCCCAATATTTCTTATAGAACATAGCAGGTTGCCTTCACATCATACCAATCTTTCTTAGAAAATGGATCAACCACTTTCTTCTTGGCTCCCTTTTTGCTGCCTTTCGTAAGGCTCTTGTTCTTGCCTACCACCATGGTGGTGCTCAGCGAGCCAAAAGGCTCATTGCACAATCTTTTTATTCTTCTTTATTTTAATTAATTTTTTTTTTGAGACAGAGTGTCACTCTCTTTCCCTGAGCAGAGTGTCGTGGTGTCATAGCTCATAGCAACCTCATTCTCTTGACCTCAGGTGATCCTCTTGCCTCAGCCTCCCCCCTACTAGCTGGAATGACAGGTGTATGCTACAACTACCAGGCTAGTTTTTCTATTTTTACTAGAGATAGGTTCTTGCTCTTGGTCAAACTGGTCTCCAACTCCTGAGCTCAGGTAATCCACCTGCCTCAGCCTCCCAGAGTGCTAGTATAACAGGTATGAGCCACCACATCCTGCCTGGACAATCTTCTTTAAAAACTGAACTTTGGATTTTGACACTGAGGTCTACAAGGCCTCCTTTCCTATGTTCTCCAATTATGAGATCAGACAGCTTAATAGTATCAACAGTGTCAGCAAGGGAAAATGTGAACCAGAGTCAGAGACCCCATGTGTCTGGAGCTGTCAGCATTTAAAACCACTCCTTTGGGTTAAGGGAGTCCTTCCAGAAGGGACTCATTTATATGCAAATATACTATCAGGAGTGGGTAACCGAATATCTCATTCATAGTTATTAACAATTTGGCAGAGATTAGCTTCTCAGATTTATTACTGAGAGTTGTCAGGGTGATTTGGCAGCAGCATCTGTCACATATCGACTGCCAGTTCTGCTCTCATCACGCCATGGTGTTGCCTGAAGATGAGGACTTGGTACACTAGGAAAGAATCGGGCGCTTGGTGTATAACAATCAATACTGTTTTAGGTACTTTAGACTTATGAGAAAAGGATAGGAGGAGGATTTCCATGGCAATAGTGGAAATGGGTGATGACTGCTAGGCTTGGGTTGGCTAATCATGTTCTACAGAAGTCTTTATGATAAAATATCTACTCTTAATTGCTTAAGCCCAAGAGTTTGAGGTTGCTGTGAGTTGTGACGCCACAGCACTCTACCGAGGATGACATAGTGAGACTCTGCCTCAAAATAAATAAAATAAAATAAGATAAAATAAAATAAAATATCTACTCTTTTAATGAGGTCCAAAAGTATATCATGTAATTTACATACAAGTATTATTTGGAAATAGCAAGGCTAATGATAGAAACAGAGTTGCATCCAGTAATTATAGCTAGACTAAGAATTTTCTATATTATAAATGAAAGCACCTATACAAGATACAAAAAGCTATCATTTCTTTGAAGATTGGTATCAGCTATAATAGAAACAGGACAAAGAAAGAAAAGGAAGTGACTACAAAGAGAACAGAAACTGTTTCTTTAGATATTACTAAGAATTAAAAGAGTTGACATGTAATTCCTGATCTAGGTGATACAGCTACTATGCTGTAACTGGAACTCTGTATTTATTTGTGAAATGTCTATTTGCTTAAGTTAAATGCCCAGTAAATGGCATATGATATATTCCATAATGTGGTATAAGTAATTCTCCAAATAACTTTTCCTTTTTAAATTGTCATCATGAAGTCATAAGACAATCTACTAAAGCAATGCTGTGTCCCCCCCTTTTTTTTCTCTTTTTGAAACAGGTTCTCACTCTATTCTGTTGCCCAGTCAACATCACTTGGAAAATTGCTTCTGGGTCAGCTTAATTTTAGTTTGCTACCTCGTCCTCCATTTTAACAAAACCTTCAAAATCTACCCTTTAAATTCTGCTATAGAAGAAGGACTGTCTGATGGGACCAAAATATGCTGTTGGGTCGTGGCAGATCCACCTTTCTTGAAACAGAATGGATCCAGGGGACAGCACCAGAGCCTTAACTGATGCAACAGATGAAGTTGCATCCACAGACAGACCACAGATTTGTGTTTTAATAGTGATCCATTATAAGAGCTGGGCTGAGCAATGTGTTTTAAATGTTTAAATGTTTTGATGATGTATTAGTCAAGAGGTTAGATATTTGAGATCATTTGGGGAGGAAGAAATTTCAGTGTCACATTTCTAAGATGATTAATTTGTGGGTGGCCAGGACAGTTGTCTATATTAGTAGAATAGACCATTTCTTGGTTGATACTCCTTACCCACTCCTCAAATAGGGCCCCAGTCATCCAATTTATTTGGTTGATTTCCAAGTGACAGGGAGGTCTTCAAGCTTCAGGCTTCAGGTTCTTCATTGCATGTGACTTTGCCTATTTGCCAATTATGAAGGCCTTTACTTTCTCTTCACCTGAGTTAGGGCAAAGCAGAAATGTGAAACAGTCTCTGGAAAATTTTTCATTATTACATTTATCACCCTTTGTGATGGATTCTTTTTCCTGGAATTGACTAGAGGAAGAGTCCACACTAACCAGCATTTATTCTGTAAACTGAGGCCCTGCCAGTTTGTTGTGTCTAACCTTAGGGCTGCCAATGAGTTAGAAGGGACATCTCCTGGGAGGGGGCGTGTGATGCGGCATATTTGAATTTCCTTCTCTGGGCCAGCAACTCAGTGTTAGGATATTCCCTTGGCGGGGGGAGGGGAGTGTTTAAAATTTTATTTTAGTTCACATAGTGAATGGAAGGAAGGGATGTGGAAGAGTTAATGAAAGGTTATCTTTTGAGTAGTTTTGGTATAAAAAGGAGCAGGACAATGGGACAATAATTAGAATAGGATGTGGGACCAGAAAATGTTTTTTTATTTTTTATTTTGAAAGGGACTCTTTTGTATCCTGATGGGAACATATAATAGAGAACAAATAATTGATTATACAGGAAAGAAGAATAATAGTAGAAGAAAGATCCACAAGTAACCAAAAGAGAAGAGCTCCAGAGGTAGTAGAGGACTTGGTCTGAGACCAGGGACAAAGGTCTTATACCACAGGAGGAAGGCAAAGTATGACATTTGCAGCACTTGGGATTTCTGTTCTGATCCCTGTATTCCCAGTGAAGTAGGAAGCAGCTAAGATTGAGTAAGCACTTTGGCTCACACCTGTAATCCTAGCACAATCAGGGGCCAAGGTGCGAGGACCACTTGAGCTCAGGAGTTCAAGACCAGCCTGATCAATAGTGAGATGCCATCTTTACCAAAAAAAAAAAAAGAGAAAGAGAGAGAGAGAGAGAGAAAAGAAAAATTGGTGTAGTATCATGGTAGGTGCCTGTAGTCTCTGCTACTTGGGATACTGAGGCAGGAGGAGGGATTGAACCCAGGAATTTGAGGTTTCTGTGACCTCCTCTGATGCCTCAGCACTCTTTCATGGCCAACAGAGTGACACTTTGTCTCAAAAAAGAAAAAGAAAAAAAAAGCAACTGAGAATTTAGAGAGTGAAAGAGGTGTTAGAGTTGTGAAGAAAGAGAAGTTTAGAAATAGTTGCCCACGAGGGAGGAGCAGAGAATTGATTAGCATTCACCTGTTTAATAAGTATTAGTATTTCACTTCGAGTTAATGATTATGAATTTAAATGAGACCATTTAACAAGGTTGCTGGATTTTCTCCAGCCATGTTATCTGTTTGGCACAAGTGCTGCATTGGTATGGGGGTCAGTTTCACTAGGGTTGGCATTTTGTACCAATGTGACTGGGGGTGATTCCATTAATAATGTGGACCATGGACTCTGATCTGGGTGAGCAGAGGGAGGATTGAGGAATCAGACTGTGAGCATTAGTCTTACATTTGATTTTATCTTTATGTTGGATCATAAGCGCTGAAAACCATGACTTCTAGGGTTATATTACAAGCAAGCACAACTAGAACCTATCATAGTTCACTCTGTTGTGGAATTCTCCGTCATTCTTTTAGCTGGATTCCTTTCTGTAATTTCTTGGTATTTAAATCAATGACTTTATCTTAGGTGATGTTGTGTTTTTGATAGTCTTTCACACATGGATTTTACAAAACCACCTTTGAATTCTGAGGTTGTCAGAACAGAAATAGGTATAACAGAGCCTGCGGTGTTTGTAAGTGCTTTGCTTATCCCTAAAGAGACATTCACATGACTTTGTTACTCTAACTTTCAGATGTATGTGTTTTCTCCAGCATAGAACATAGGAATAACTAGAAAAATTAAACAAACATCTGAACTTCAAAGAGTTATCCTATCATTGTTTTCTTTCTAATGTGGGCCTGGTCTTGACACTGACTTGTATTTTCCTCTGCATCTAGTTCCTTATGGCTAATTTTCCCTCCATTGTGCATATGTAGCATGTTTGCTCCCTTGTGGAAGATTCTGGAACTGTCACATGGATGTTTTCTTGCTTTTAACAGGGAAAAAAGACAAAGTGCACATATCATGGTAAAGGGGATTTATTTGTTAAAAAGTATTGAAACTGAAAAACATAGATTCAAATCATTGGGCATTAACCCCTATTTTATTAGTTTTCAAATTTGAGATTATTTTAAGGACCACACTAACTAAATTTGGAAGAAGATGATACTGAAAGTTAAATTTTTGACATTATTTTAAAAGACAAAAATGCAGAATTACAAAATAGAACTAGTTTCAGCTTTATTGAAAACTATTAACACGCTGGATGCAGTGGCTCACTCCTGTAATCCTAACAGTCTGGGAGGCCGAAGTGGGTGGATTGCTTAAGCTCACAAGTTCGAGACCAGCCTGAGCAAAACTGAGACACTGTTTTTTCTAAAAATAGAAAAAAACGGAGGCAAGAGGATTGCTTGAGCCAGAGTTGTAAGTTGCTGTGAGCTATGATGATAGCACTCTACCCAGGGTGACAGCTTGAGACTCTGTCTCAAAATAAATAAATGAATAAAACTATTAACATTTGAAATTTTACTGTAAAGGATATGATGACTGCCTTTAAATTAGAGATTATGCAAATAAAAATAAAGAGGAGCCAGCCATTGATTAATTTTCACTTGCTAAGGCCACATATGAATTATACAATTTATTAGAAAGTTTCTTATTTTTTTTTTATTGTTGGGGATTCATTGAGGGTACAAGAAACCATGTTACACTGGTTGCATTTGTTGGGTAAAGTCCCTCTTGCAATCGTGTTTTGCCCCCAAAAGGTGTGGCACACACCAAGACCCCACCCCCCTCGCTCCTTCCTTCTCTCTGCTCTTCCTTTCCCCACCCTTTCTTCTTGATACTGTGTATATGTCAATCACTGTGACCTTTCTATACCTTCATGTGCCTAAGACTTGGCTCTTA
>CAUYON010203525.1:0-26037 GCA_963573935.1 Arctocebus calabarensis | reverse complement strand
GTTACAGCTCACAGCAACTTCAAACTCTTGGGCTTAAGCGAGTCTCTTGCCTCAGCCTCCCAAGTAGCTGAGACTACAGGCGCCCGCCATAACGCCTGGTTATTTTTTGTTATTGTTGCCATTGTTGTTTAGCAGGCCCTGGCCGGGTTTGAACCCACCCGCCCTGGTGCATGTGGCCGGCGCCCTAATCACTGACCTACGGACGCTGACCCAAGGGCCACATTTTTCAGCAAAGTACTGGGGAGGACAAAGTGCAGGAGAGGGTTTAGGGCGGAATGAGGAAAAAGAGAGGGGAGGCCTTCCCTGTGGCCAGAGAGCCAGTCTGCACACTCCTGTCACCTTTCCCCGGGTGCGTCTGGCCCGCCTCTCTGGGATGGGCTCAGCTCAGGTCTCTTGCCACTGCCCCATGCCTGCTGCCCCTGGTGGTCCGCCCCACCGTCGCTCACTCGCGCAGGTACGCCCTGCCGCCCTGCGCTGAGCCTGACGCTGCCCAAGTACCAAGGAAGGACCGAAATCTTTGCTGTCACGCAACTTTTCTTGGTTCTTTTCTGTTTGCCTCCATCTCACGGTCGGACTGTGTCCTTTAGAAAAATCTGCTTAAAAAACTTGAATGAGAGCCGGGCGCTGTGGCGGGCGCCTGTAGTCCCAGCTACTCGGGAGGCTGAGGCAAGAGAATCGCTTAAGCCCAAGAGCTGGAGGTTGCTGTGAGCAGTGTGACACCACGGCACTCTACCCAGGGCGATAAAGTGAGACTCTGTTTCTACAAAAAAAAAAAAAAAAACCAAGACAAAGAGGAAGGGTTCAGAAAAGTAGAATAGTGAAATGACAAAGACAGCTCTGCTCCATGTCGCTATCTTGTCAAACTTCTACTGATATATACAAGTTCAGCTCATAATCCTAATGAGTCCTGGATTTAAGTTCCATGTGAAAACACCAATGTTTGGTTTAAAAACGCTGTCTCTTGAACAAAATGAAAGTTAACAACTTTGGAGAGTATAGCCACATGACAATAGGAACACGTGTTATCTCCACCCCCTTCTGTCCAGTGGCCATTTGTAATAGAAGCAGCAGCCAGCCGGAGACCCAAACCAGACATCCTAATTCAGTGCCCGGGATGTAGTAGGCTCTCATTAAATAATTGTTGAATGGACAAATGAATTAAGGAATACATGTATTCAACCTTTTCTTGTTAGTCACCCTTCTCTATCTCTGTTGAAGGTAAGGTTGGAGAATGATTTACAGAAGAAATGAAGGAAGTATAAGTGAGTATTCAAACAATCAAGGCAGTAGGGGTAGACTCCATGTATATTTGATTGAATTACCACATATAAGACTTTAAGATAGTAGGTAGCTCTTCTCCTTCTACAAGGATATACTGAGTGTTATTACACACAATAAATCAGGAAACCATGAGTCTATTTTAATATAAATGAATAAATATTTTGATGTGAAATTGAATATTTATATAGTTACAAAATATTGCCTTCTTTCCATTTGATCCTGCAATCCTCTTACTGGGTATCTATCCAGAAAAAAAAAAAATAAACATCACTTTATTATAAGGATATTTGTGCTAGATTATTTATCAAAGCTCAATTTACAATTGCTAAGATGTGAAAACAACCCAAGAGCCTATCAAGCCATGAATGGATTAATAAACTGTGGTATATGTATATTATGGAATACTATTCAGCCATATAAAGGATGGAGATTTTATGTCTTTTGTATTAACCTGGATGGAGTTGAAACACATTCTTCTTAGGAAAAGTGCACCAAGAATGGACAAGCAAATAGCCAATGTACTCAATAGTAATCCGAAGCCAGTATATGAACTAATACACGCCCACACAAGACAGACGCTCAATTCCATTCAAGATAGGGGGAGGGGGAGGAGGATTGTTTTCCTCCCACCTAATGGGCACCATGCAAGGGTATATGGCACACCTCCCAGGTGCAGGACACAACTACAAACAGGGACCTTACCTAACAAGAGCAAACATTGTAACCTCATCGTTTGTACCCTTATATTACTCAGAAAAAAGATCCCCCTCCAAAATACTTCCTAATTACTAAACAAAAATGAGTAAGTCACCACTATAACCAGGGGATCAAAGTGAACCTGAACAGTAAAGGGAAAATAGAAATTATGTACCGCCTGATGGGGGCAATGAAAAGAACACAGTATCACTTCTGTGATATTCTTGCCAAATTTGTTGATCATGAAGAAGCAGCAAACAAACACAAATTGAGGAACGTTTCACAAAATAGCTGCCTTATAGTCTTTAAAGGTATCCAGGCCTGGGAAGTCAAGAAAAGATTGAGGAATTGTTCCAGACTGAAGGAAACTAAAAGGATATGACTACTTCATGCAATATGTGATTCTGAAGGAGAAATGTTTGCTGTAAAGGGCATTATGAAGACAACTGCTGAAACTTCCATGGGCTTTGAAGATCAGGTAAGGGGAGTGGAGGAATGTTATTTTTCTCATTTTGTTGGTTGTACTGTGGTCATGAAAGAGAAAGTCCTCATTTATAAGAAACACTAAGATATCTGGAGGCAATGTGGTATTAGGTGGGCAATTCATTCTCGAATAATTCAAGGGAAAGAATTATTTTTAGGGAACTTTTAAACTGTTTATAGTTTAAGAATATTTCATAGTAAACGATAAACTGAAAATGAAAAAGACATGAATGTGTGCCTAAGGTTGACATTTACAATATCTCCCACTCCCCAGCCTCACCTTGGGTGTCCCAAAGCCAAATTTGTCACCTTCTACATTTTATCTTTCTAATAAAACTTTTTGTATGCATCACTAAAATGCAAAGCAGTGGTGGTGCTGTGATAGATGTCCATAATCCAAGCACTGGTATTTTCACTTGCATCTCAAAATCTGTACCCATGTTGAGATCAATATCTAACTTCCATATATTAAAAAAAATTAATGTAAATCTTATTTTTTAAGAAAAAATTATTGCATAAATATAACATGCAAATCAAATAACCCATAATCCCTCCACACTAATACATTTTTTCCAAGCTCCCTTCCCTTTCTAGTTCATATCCATAAATTACTTTTACATGGTTGTAATCCCAACATAGAGGAAGTTCTACATTCTATTTTCCTCATCTGAGTATATTCCAATATTGTCAGAGAGCCTCTGGGGCTCTTCCTGCCCTCTGATTCCATGATTACATTTTTGAAACACTGACCTCATAACATAACTGGAGGATCATATTTCATTATTCAATACCTGCAATGTGGGTACTTTATTGCTTCTACCTAGTCGGTTTTGTTATCTATCTGGTAATTTCTATTCTGATATATTGTCGTTTGACAAAGCTTTTTTTAAAGTCACTCAGACCTGGGCTGGAATCCCAGCTCTGCACTGTACACGTTACTAAATCTTTTGAACCCCAATTTTCAAACTTAGAAAAAAGGATAATAATATCTATAGCATGATATTGGAGTGAATTAAATGAGATAATATGGGTAAATGTAAAGTTCTGAGCACAGTGCCTGGCACATAATAACCTATTAGTAAATGTTTATCATCATTATTCAACTAAGAGATAATAACTAGTTAGTAAAATGTGGGCTATCAATATTTATTTTTGCAACTCTCTTTGATTTGTGATGAGTGATGAGTTATTTTTTTAGAAAGTAACAAGAAACTAAAGAGTTAGCTAGGAATTCAAAAGAAACCAACTGGTTTTCTCATCATCACCAGAATTGAGAATCTACAGTAACAATGACATCTGATTAATATCTTTCTCCAACTCCAGTTTTAGTTTTTCTGCCTCCCTCAAAAAAAGTTCTTTAAGAAAAAAAACTCTTAAAGATATAATCATTGGAACATGGCAGAAATATTACATGCTTTTAAGAAGTGATCAGAGTTGGGCATGGCGGTGCACACCTATAGTACCATCTACTCAGGAGGCTAGGGCAGGAGAATTGCTTGAGCTCAGGAGTTTGCACTGTTCTCGAACCTGAGTGCCAGAGGGACATTCTGTTGCAAAAAGAAAGAAAGAAATACAAAATATTTTTTTCAAGGGAGGAAGGCAGCCTGGCAGACCCACAGGCAGGCTAGCTTTAAAGAAAACTGAGCAGTCTATGAATTTGCCTAGTTCTTTTCATAGTTAAATGATCAGACATTATGAAAAAGGATAATGTCCCAACTTAGAAAATGGGCTAATAAAAAAGTAATGCCAGGTGTGGTGGCTCATGCCTATAATCCAAGATTCTGGGGGATCAAGGCAGGTGGATTGCCTGAGCTTAAATCAGGTCTTGGAGTTCAAGACCACCCTGAGCAAAAGTGAGACCCATCTCTAAAAATACCCAGGGGTTGTGGCAGATACCTGTAGTCCCAGTTATTTGGAAAGCTGAGGCAAGAGGATCACTTGAGCCTAAGGGTTTGAGGTTGCTGTGAGCTAGGACACCAGGGCATTCTACTCAGGGCAGCAAAGTGAGGCTCTAAATGAATAAATAAATAGTTAATGTTTATATTAATAAAAAAGAAAAAAGTCTATGAAGAAGTTTTCTTTGAGAAATTCCTTGAAATATTCCCAGGGCAATTGTGAGCTTGAAAATCATTAAATATTTCACAGGGAGGTAAACAGGCTGAGACATTTAGTGTTTGAAGTCAACATTCACTGCAAACTGAAGAGTCTCTCCAATTAGTAACATTTTATTACAGAAATGCCACGTTTATAGTATGTTAAAGGGCTTAAAGCAGAAGGGACAGAAATCTACCGTATAGATTGAGAAACACTGCAATAGTATAAAGCTCCAATTATTTAAAATTCCAAAATAAAATTTAAAAAGAAACACTGGTTTGAAAAATCCTCTAAACATTTTTATAAACGAAGCTTTCCAAATTGTGACAGTGACCTTAGAAAAATCTACTAACCTTGCAACCAAGAATGAAAATGAAAGTAAGCAAAATATTCACACACATGAAAAAATAATGTAGAGCATTTTGTCTGCTGGGAAAAGGTCATAAAGATTCTCAGGAAGGATAAGAAAAGAAGAATGTATTTTAAAATACCAGCTTTTCCAAGCCGCTTTTACTGACGTCACACGACCAGCAATGAGAACCACGCATGTGCGTAGCCAAGTACTGGAGCCAAAGTCATTAAGCTGACAATGAAATCTGTGTGGGGAGAAACAGACAACAATGGTTACATGGGGGGGAGGGGGGGTGAAAGTCGGCAAGGGCTGAAAGAGCCTGCTGTTGACTGTGTACATCCCAAAAAGGCTGGTGGGGGGAAGACCCAGGCCCCTCCCAGAAAGGCAGCAAGGAAGCGGACCATTCCTCTGGGCTGTGGCTGAGTCTTTTATGTTTCCAATGCTGAGGACTGAAAATGAATACTACAGTCTATCTAGGAAAGCAAAACATGTCTTTCTAGAAGAGCTTTTACAATAACTCTGGTTTATGACTGGCAGACATATTGTTTCCAGTAGGGTTACTTAATAGCTTTTGGATCATTTAAAATGTTTCTGTCTGGGGTTGGGGAACTCAGCGGAATCTGATTCATCTAATTGGTTCTATTCTTTTGAGGCTAATATCTCCTCCTCTCAGCATCCTATGCTTTCTTTCCCTTGCAGGCCAAGGGAACTTAAGATTTTCTAAGAAAATCAGACTCCGACCTCAAATTCTGAACTAGTCAAGTAGGCAGGAGGAGGCCTGTGAGGGGAACTGTGTCCAAAGCTGATCTAATCCATGGGGCCTTTGTGAATTGAAGGTCCCCATGTCAGCCGGACCCTTTTCTCAACAGGACACAAACCTGGGATAGGTCAGTTTATGAGCTCAGGCAAATAAAACTCATCCCTAATTCTCCCCATCTCCACTGGATTTTTCTTCAGAAAAAAAATTTAGTACAATTATGAATGATTTTGTATACATTTAGCATGAAAATATTCTAACTCCCTCACCTCTTTTTGTTTTTGGTAAGCTAATGAAGGAAAAACATACAGGCCACTGATGGATGCTTTTGTCTTTAAAAGGAAGAATCAAAATATTAATGCTTATCCTTTGATGAGAAAATTAGAGAATGCTCTAGAGTACTGAAAACATTAGATATTATCCTAACACGCCATTTCTTAAGCTTGTTTATTAACACCAGTTTTGCACTAGATCCTTTATTTCAGTTAAGTGGATTTCTTCTCTTGAAGATTTCTTCGCAGAAAGAGCACTTCCAGTTTCTAGCAATACATTAGTGACCCCAGAGCCTAGCCACTCTCAGAAGCTGCTGAGAAGCAGGGCTCATCTCCTTTTTCTTATTGACTCTCTCATGCTAAGTCTCTAAAGCATTTTGCAGGGCCAGGGGAGGTATTCCCGATGCCACCGTCCATATTATCTTCAGCTTACAGGAACAGATATGTCACTCTGCCCCTGTCATTATCCATTCTTACGTGGATCCCAAATGCCAATTAAGATTTGCGAAAACTTTCTGTCACTGCTGGTGCAATGAATACACTTGTTCAATGATGCTGAAAAATATTTCATTCCCAACATACTGGAAATGATCTTTTTTGACATAAGCATGTCTGAATAATCTCTTATATTGCTATTCATGGCCAAATTCACCGTAGGATGTAAACAGAGATGGCAGGGAGGGGTGTCTCACTGGCCCCAGCCAGCACCCACGCTGGCCACATCCTTGTGCCCTGGTTCCGCTCCGGGACTCTCCTCTGCGTGGTTGTCCTCCAGGCCGTCCGGGGTAACCAGCGAAGCTTCTAGCAGCCGTGCAGCAGACCCCGGGGAGCGCGGGGCTGGCTGCAAACACTGACGCCATTCACCGGCAGTAAAGAAAGGCCGGGTCCCTTCGCGTTGGCTGGACTCCAGCTCGGCTCAGGGTCTCTTTCAGCTGGGGAGCCACGAGTCTTTCCTTCTCTAGCCCCTGTTAGAATGGAGGGAGAGATGAAAGGGAATACAGACCCTTGCTACCTTTTCCTTGGAGTGCTAACTAATGCAGGCCTGTGTCTGATCTTTGCGAGGCTGAGGGGCGGCAGATGGCCTTCTGAGAGCTTTTCAAACCCAGGCGGCTTTCAGCGGGGCGCGAGCGGGGATTGTTACATTTTCCATCTGGGGGCAGGAAGCGGCCCCGAATAAAAGCACACAACAATTGTGCCACTTCTCTGGGAAGCACATTCCAACCTTCCAATGAGGGCTAATTGGCCGACGCCAAAAGCGGCCGAGGCCGCCTTGAATGTCATTCAGGAGAGGTTGGAGAGCGCAGAGTCAGGAAGGGGGCTGCGCCACGAAGGAGGAAAGTCACGGGAAGGACAGCGAGCGGGAGGTGGCCGGGCCGGGAGGGACAGGGAAGACTGGCGGCATTATATTTCTCAGAAAGAGCCATGCTCTTGTTTGAAGAGTTTGTTCCTACCCACCGGCCCTTCCCCATCAGGAGGACCGTGGCCAGCCCCAGCTTACAGCGCCGTTACCATGAGAACCGACTGGACAAATCTCAGCGCCTTTTAAGAACCTCTTGCACGAGCTCCTGGAAATGGGCAGCGGAGGAAGGAAATGCACTGAGTACCCACTCTATGCCGGGCTGGTTCAAGAAACTTCCCTTGTTATTTTATTTGATCTTCAAAACGATCTGAGACATAGTCTTATGCGGATGAAGGAACGGAGGCTGAGGGATGGTAAATTACCAGACTCCACTCCAGGCATCACTGACTCCAGTGTTCAAGCCCAGGCCGCCACACCACCCTGTGTCAGTTCCTCAAATAATCAGGTCCCGCCTGCTACAGGCCTATCACAGTAGTTGCTGCATAAAGGTGTTCTGAAAACAGAACAGTAATCCCAAAGAAGAGCCAGGAAAGCAGCTCTAAAAACCAGAAACAATTTAGGATAGCTGGTCCAAGAGTCAACCCTAGCTGCCTAAACTTGCCTTCACCCCAGCACATGCGAATCCAGTCAGGAAGCCTGTGCCTAAGTGTATCTGAGCATTTGAACTGTGCCAGATGCTGGTAGTAAACACATTTTAAAAGGCTCTTTTAGAAGCTTGCAGTCTGTTCAGATATAATGAGGGTGCCAAGAAAAAAAATGTGTGTACATTTTAAGAAAGGAAAAAAAACGGTATTAAATTTGTAATACTCAAATCACATTTGATTTCTGCAATTGTAAGAGGTGCTCATCATAACTTGTACTCAGGCACCGTGTGTGTGTGTGTGTGTGTGTGTACAATTTCTTGAAAAAATGCAGATGGAGGTATCTTGGGGTTCTCAGCAAGAAAGAGGAAATCTAGCTCAGCCTGGGAAGATCAAGGAAGGCTTCCTGGAGGAGATGATGCGTGCCTGAGTAGGCTCATAAAGGATGAGTAGGAAAGGGTGGGCAGAGAGAAAGGTGGATAGTGTTATTCCCGACAAGGGGAGGAGCAGCATAAAGTCCAGAGGCATGAAATAGACCCCATGTAGATGGAATGTGAAATGTCCCCTACTGATCCCAAATTGTGTGGCAGGAAATGACACTGAAGAGCTGGGGAGAGTCAGGAAAAGGGAGACCGTAAATGCCATGCTAAGTGTCTTGGTCGTCATCCAGCAGGGGATGTGAGACATTGATTGTTCTCAACAAGGAGAGGTGGTGATATGGTCAATGTGGAGGACAGCTTTGAAGGGATAAAAATGGAAATAGGAAGAACAGTTGGAAGGTTGGTGCTGTGGTTTATGTGGGGAATAATAAAGACTTGATCCAGGAAGTGGTGGTAGGGACAGAGAAGGCCAGTTTTATTTGAGAAACACTTTCAAGGTCAAGTCAACGAGAGTCCGTAATTTATAAGATTGTGAGAGAGAAGCAAAGACATATGGATTTCTAGCTTAAGTGACTGGGTGGATGGTGGGGCCATTAATTAAAATTATGAATACAGGAATGGGGGGAAAGGATGAGTTTATTTGACACCTGGGAGATATCTAGGTGTCTAGCAAGCAACTGGATTATGAATCAGAAACTCAAAAGAGAGATAAAGATAAGCAAAAAAGATTCAAGAACAGAAGTCAGGAAATAGTTTATTCTGCAGTCACATCCATCTTGAAGATGTATTTTGTTTGGATCTCTCTGTTGTTGTTTTCAAAATTAGGATTAGGTGAAAACTATGGAAAAATCAAGAAATGGTATAAACATTCAAAATATCCAGTGTCTCTTAAACATTCTGCTTATGTGCATGAATCTCTCCATGGTGATAGTAGCAAGAAATAGAAAGCATCTCTGCCCTTTGAGCAGGGCACATGCAGTCCATAAACCTCAGCCTTCACCCTGACTGGCTGGACCCATGGCCCTGCAATCACTGTTGACTTGCCATTTTATTATCACAATAGCCCTGTTATTTTCTTACAGTAGAGTTAAGAAGGGAGTATACTCTTTCACATTCCTTATCTCAATCAAAGGTAAAAAATGCAAGAAAACAATTATCCCAATTAAAAAACAGGGAAACACTTGAATAGACATTTTTCAAACGACAATACAGAGATCCAAACAAAACACAATACAAACAGCCAATAGTTACATGAAAATATGCTCAGCATCACTAATGATTAGAGAAATGTAAATTCAAACCACAATGAGATACCACTTCACACCTGTTAAGACGGCTATTAACAAAAAGATGGTAGATAAAAAGCGTTTGCCAGGATGTGGAGAAAAGGGAACCCTTGCACACTAGCCATTATGGAAAACAGTGTGGAGGCTTCTCTGAAAATTGAAACTGGAATTACCATATTACCCAGCAATTCTACTACTAGGTACATAGCTGAAGGATTTGAAATCATTCTGTCGAAGAGATAGCTGCCGTCCCATGTTCATCATAGCATTATTTCCAATAACCAAGATGTAGAAACATCTAAATGCCTGTTGACAGATGAATGGATAAAGGAAACGTAGAATATATAATCCAATAGGAGAATTCGGACTTAAAAAAGGACATCCTGTTATTTGCAACAATGTGGATGAACCTGGAGGACATATGTAAAGTGAAATAAGACAAGCACAGAAAGCCAAATACCACATGATCTCACTTGTGTATAGAATCTAAAAAAGCCAAACTCCTAGACACAGAGGTTACTAGAGGTTGGGGGTGGTGAGATTGGGAGATGACCAAAGGATACAAAATTTCAATTAGATAAGAGGAATAAGTGTAAGAGATTTAGTGCATATCATGGTGACTGTAGTTAATAATAACACATTGTAACTTAAAAATTGCTAAGAGTAAATTTTAAGGGTTCTCGTCACAAAAATAATTTATATTGAAGTAATTCATACATTAATTAGCTTGATTTAGCCATTCCAAAATGTATACATACATCGAAACAGTCCCAACACCCATGGAGGCCAAAGGGTGTAAATTGCTTGACCTCAGGAATTTGAGATCACCTGAGCAAGAGTGATACCCTGTCTCTACTAAAAATAGAAAAACTAGCCAGGTGTGGTGGTGGGCACCTGTAGTCCCAGCTACTCAGGAGGCTGAGGCAAGGGGATTACTCAAGCCCAAGAGTTTGAGGTTGCTGTGAGCTATGATGCCACCGCACTCTACCCAGGGCAACAGAGTAAGACTTGATCTCAAAAAGAAAATAAAAAAAAAGATCATGTTATACACCATAAATATATGCAATTTTCATTTGTCAATAAATAAGAAAAGTAGAAAATGAAATCTAGTTCTGGAGGAGTGTGTATTTCAAGGAAAATAGTGAGAAATGAAGAATGTTCCCATACATTTAATATGCAAAAAAAGCATGTCTTTGAAATAATTAAACTTGAGATGCCATTGTGAAATAAACCCCAGTCAGAGCAATGTTTGCTATATTTAAAAGATGCGTGATGAAAAACCTAATCAACTGAAAACAGAATTGAAATTTCAATAGTTTGTTTTGGAAATTGACTGAAACAAATGATGATTTAACATTGTTTTCCACATCTACGTCGCCTGGCTCTGAAGGTGTTTGAATCTGCACCCTCTGTTTTAGAGTCACTGGACTAGAGCATGGACAGTGTGGATGGAGCTGGAAGTACTGGGTACGCCTGGACAGAAAAGAAAAGTAGCCAAGGACAGGTGGGTGGTTTCTTTTTCTAACACGGTGGAAATCCCAGAGAAAGTGGGTTTCCAACAGAGCCTGAGGTGAAAGATGAAAAAGGTACAGGGACACCTGCAATGTGTGGTGGCATCAAAGGCAGGAGAGCAGAGATGAAGGAAGGAGGCTAAGTCAACACTCAACCTCTTCTGTCCTGCATTGTGTGAGCAGTCCCAGAAGTGAGGCCAGCTCAGCAATAGTGCAGCTTACACCAGAGATCCCAATCTATTACCTAGTGTCTCAACAATTTCTTCACAGTGACCCAAGGCCAAGAGAAACTACAGACAATTCCATGTAGTAAGCATTTGGATCCAAACATTTTAATAACATCTTTATGCCTTAAAAACTCAGTAGCCACTTGAAAAAGAATACCTAAGTTGAGGCAAAACATTTTATTTAATTCTTAAAGAAGCCCGATTACTTATGGGATGTGTGCATTTGTTGGGCACTGTATTACTTCTCCAGCTTTCTCAAATTGCTCCCCTCATTGCCTACTCAGAATTTGCTTTTTAACACAACCACTGCAGAAATGCCAGCCTCAAAAGAGATGGTGTCAATGAAAACCAATGTAGCTCCATCTAGTGTGAAATGGTGACTGACCACCAGCTGGAAATTCTCCCAGCTGTGATAGATGTTGAGACACTCCCCGGGGTCCCTGTGAGTCTGCCACCGGGTCATTCCTTGGGCACCTTGGCATACAGTCTAGGAATCACAGAGTTAGACAGTGTGAGCTAGTCTGGAATCCTATCATTCATGACCTTGTTTCTATGAGGACATGTGTCAGGCAATCCATGCAACTAACCTACAAATGAATTTGTGGAACAGGACTGTTGTGTAGTATTATTTAAATAAATGAAATCCAAAGGTAAGCCAAATTGTATCTGAAACTCAATAAATGTATTGAACCTATTACATTTAATGTTGAATGCCTTCAGTTCTCTCCCCAAATAAGCTTTTTCCAGAATTAGGAAGAACTTCTTCCCCTTTCTCTTGCAGTCCTCCAAATAAGAAAAGAAGTCATGGGAGGAAGGGGTATAAAAGGAGGCAGTGACTGGGTCTGAGGCAGCCACACTGGGAATAGGCATGGTGGGGCGGGGCTGGAGGCCTGTCTATTCAAAAGTAGAAATCAGCTGCTCTATCTGCTAGCCTCTATTTCTAGCGTCTTCAAATACTGCACGTGGCCAGCATATAACAGCCATATTTTTCTAGGTAATCCATTAGAACCTATAATCCTTATAATTTTTAGAGTTTAATAAAGGGCGCAAGGCTTTCTCTGGTACTCCAACAAACTACTGAAGAGCCACACATGAAGAAACACGATCATGACTGCTCACTATCCACGTGGGAACAGTAAGGTGAGAAGGCGCTCGGTTGAAGTGTCTGCAACTGTGTAAGACTCTAGTTTGACCTTGGGCTCTTTCACTTCCTGGGAAGTGACCTTGAGCAAGTTTAAAAAGTTGAACTACAGTTGTAACATTCGCAAAATAGGACAAAAGTATCACAATAATGTTGTAAAGATTAAATAAGACATAGAATTGTATTTGGAACTCAATAGATGTATTGAACCTATTACATTTCATGTTGAACCCTATGAATGTATTGAATATAAGAGTTCAAGAAATGCTTCCTTTCTATCCATTTGGACTCTGCAATCTTGGGCAAAGCACTTACCCTCTCTGGGCCTTTTTTAATGCATATGTATGAGTGTGTATAATATATATGTATGTATGTGTATAGTACAAAGAGAAAGGTAAGAAATTGGACTAAGCTTTCTTGTAATCCAAGTGGTAACTTTTTATGCTTTACATGGATTTGACAATTCGAATGAATATCTACCAAATAAGCTCCCTTTATTTCCTAATATGGTAGAACCTCTGTAAGTTGGCCCCCCCAAGGGAGTATAACAAACTGGTCAACATATGGAGTTGGTCAGCATAAGGAACTAGGCCTACTGTGCTGGTATGTACATGTGGTACATGTCCAGTCTATGAAAATCAGGTCAATTTAAGAAGGTGGTCATTAAAGGGAAGTGGTCAACTGTGGGGGTTCTACGATACTCTATTTTCCTGTTTTTTAGTTATCAAAGCCCAAGAACCTCTTGTTAATAAGAGCTAACAAGTCAGTGCTACCACATCAAATGGATAAAATTGTTTCTCAAAGCTAAAGAAACAAGGGTGTTTTAGTGAACCAGTATGTTTTTGTCACATGTACATGAACAGTTTCCATTTGCCAGTTTGAAATATAGAAATAAATTAGTACTAGTTCCTAAGTCCACCACTGGTTACCATGCTGGCCCATCCCCGAAGGCTCTTTGTGCACTAAGATGCTGTGACTCTGTCTAACCAAGGAGAAGGTTGTAATAGCAAGCAAGGAGGCACCAGGCCTCTCAGTTGGCTGCCATCACTTTCGCCACCACTCAGGGAGTAGGCATTGCTTTCTCTTTCCAAAGACATTCAATCTAAGCACCTACTGGGTCAGACCAGGTTAGCGAGCAAGATCCCTATGTAGCCCCTCTCAAAACCATTGCAAACAGTGAGCTGGGCATCTACATTTAAATTTGCCTCCTCCTTTTTTCTCCGCTGGAACTATGAGAGCAGCAGAGGATGAGTCATGGAGGGACCCTTGGGGGTGCAATGGTGTGAATGAGAGAGTGGTTTCAGAAAGGCTTGGCACCACCAACAGCTCCTGCTTTCAGGCCCAGACCACATTATAATGCAGGAAGAACTCTGGGCTAAGGCACAGTCCAAGCAAGCACACACTCCGTATGAGCCACCCACGGCATAGAGGGCTCCCCAGGTGCCCCTCACTCATTGCTCGGCATGCCTTCCAGAAGCTAAGAAACTTAGGTTTCCTTCTGTCTTTGTTTCCCTCACTGCCCTCTGCAGCTCTGTTGTTTCCTAAAACACCCTGGCGGGAGCGAGTTAAAGACAACAACATCCCATTTCTTCAGCAGCCCCAGTACCTTGTACCTTTCCTCCCCTTATAAAGGCGGAAAATTCTCCTCTTTGATTTCTAAAGACCCCAGCATGTTTCTGCGGTGCCAGGAGGGACGCTTAGCTCCGGCTGGCGGTTTGTGTTAATTGTCTGGCTGCACTTTAGAAAGACACTTTTGAATCTAAGCATTTAGAGAGAAAGTGGAGAAGTGTGGCTGTGTGAAAGAGCAATTGATGTTAAATATTCATGCTCTGCTCTCTGTTAATCAAAATTAGTAACCCCCATTGCTTAGCTGCTGTCTTGCTGGCTGCTTACTATGATTGTGCTAAAGGAACTTGGATAGAAAACAACAACCTCCCCCTGCCACACACACGCACCAGGACTAAGGTGCTTACAGGTTTGAAGTGTTTCCAGTCAACATTGTGCAATTCAGCACTGACTGTTTTCTCCAAGTTGTTGAATGAGCCACAGTTATCCCTTCCGTCAGCATTTTAGAACCCCTCTCCCTCCCTTTCTTATTCTCTTATGTTGAATTCAGCAAACTTGATCCTTAAAAAACAGACGTTTTCTGAAATAATCCTTAAAGCTAAGTGTAGCATTGGCTAGCTCATTTTTCAGAAATGATGAAATTACTTTACAAAATAGAGAAGAAATTGACTATCATTGAACAAAATACAATGATAATATCAAAGGGAGCTTCAGGAACAACTTTGAAGTCAGGTTTCCTGAACTTTCAGGAAATAAACATTTTATGTTTTTATCTGTTGATTTATTTTTAAAAGCACATGTAATGTAACCCCAGGATCTTTAAAAATTATTACTTAGTTTAACAGGAAAAAACAGCTCTTAATTAAAAACTGGTTTTGTAGCTATATTTTTTTTCAAGTTTTCTACAATAAGCATGTTTTATCATTATAACAGAAACAATAAAAATCATATTTTTAAAAACTAAACAGTTGCTGAGTTCCCTATGTGAGAATTTGTCAGTTTCTTCCTTACCTCTGTCATCTGCTAAAGAAATGTTGGTGAACGTGCTGTCCTCCTCCTCTTTGCTGGACCCGTCCATCTTGTTCAATTTTCAGACCTGTTAGAAAAATGAGGGCAGAGAAGAGCAGCCGTTGTCCCATGTGACTGCCCTTGTTAAATCATTAATAAGTGAGCGACCAGGCCGGTGCTATCTGATCCTTGCAGGAGTCACCCTCTTCCTGCTTTCTACCTGAGAAGTTCTTACCTGAGTGCTGCTTTCTTAACCGGAAATGGCCAGAGACCCAAGTTACAACCCTCTCCCAGAGGCTGCTGTGCTGGCAGGCTTGCTGTGTCCTGGCTAGATGACAACCTTGCCTTCAATCTGGTGGCAGTTTCTGTGGGTTGAACCACCCAAGGAAATTGCCCAGAAAGCATTAGGAAGAGGTTAGGGAAGAAATTGATTGTATGCGGTTAAGGTATCTTTTTGATACCTACGATGAACTTTTCAAGGATTTATCAATGACTTGGCATGACCCGAGACTATGTCACTGAACCTCTGAGAGCCTTAATTCCTGTCTGTGCTATGAGGATCAGTCTGTTGTAAGGATTAAATGGAAAGTGCTTGGCATTTAATGTGGACTTTGTAAGTATCCACCACAATAGTTACAAACGACCAGTCTATGCAAAGAAATAAGATTTTCTAAACATTGAGCTCATCAGTACCCTTGCATATTACTATGTATATTCCTCACCCTGTAAAAGTTCATTAAAATGACAGGCTCTTCCTTTTCTATTCCTGGAGGTGAGCCCAAGAGAAGGAAGTTGGCCTTGCCAGCCTTTAGATTCCTGGTTAGAGGAAGAACTCTTTGTTAGAGGAAGAAGTACACTTTTACTATAATTTTTCCCAGTCTCCTAACTTACATTCATACATAGAGACAAACCAAAAGTAGTGCAGAATTTCAAACCATCACTCCTTTGGGGAAAAAAATGTTAGGCAAATTTGATGAAGCATTTTAAGTAGATATTAAAGTTGAGTTCCTTTATGTTACATTCCGCACTAAATTCTTTGATAAATATGATTTTTTCTTTTTATTCACCTGAATTCTTTTATTCATCTGATTGCTACTATATCAAGTAAAATGGATGTAAGCTGCGGGAAATCCTGAATGTCACAAAGTAAAGTTACTAGGATAGAATTCCCCCCAATTTTTCAATTGCATCCTATAAATATTGAGTACCTATTTTATATAAGCTGGGCACTTTAGAGGCTCAAAAGACATTTATTTATTGTTATTAATAATCTTACAAAAGCATTCAAAAACAAGAGTCTACTTAGCCAGCTGAGGCAGGAGGATCACTTGAGCCCAGGAATTCAAGGCTGCAATGAGGTATAATTATGCCACTGCACTCCAGCCTGGGGGACAGTGAGATCCTATTTCTTAAAAAAAAAAAAAAAAAAGACAAGAGTACTAGAGGTTTAGAGAAGGGAAATACTATCCAGCCAACAGGATCTTGAAAAGCTTAGAGAAGGTGACTTTTGAGATTCATGCTCAGTGGCAAGTGGGTTGACACCATGAGTGCCTTTTCAGGGAAGGGGTGTGGCCAGAAGCTTAGGGATGGGAAAGAATAACCACATTTGGAAACCAAGAGTGGAAGATACAGATAAGGCAAAAGATACGACATCACATCGAAAGGGAGTTTGAATGTTCAACTCTAACGGTTCAAATCCTGTAAGTATCAGATACCAAGATGAGATCAAAAGGATAAGGGAAACTAGAGAAGGAGGCAGGAATGTTTAGAGAGCCATCAGACCACGATGCAAGCCTGACCTGGAGTGAAGGAATTATTAGAACAGAAGTTTGTCCTTCAGAATTCAGAAGTTTTGACAGGAAAGAGTCCCTAAGCCAAAGTTGCCCCTGAGGGCCCAGTGTCTCCCAGGACTGTCTTCCCTTAGTATTCATGCAGCACCAGTCCCAGGCGGGAGGAAGCTGATGGGAAGAGAGGCCTCTGTGCAAAGGTAGTTATGGATTTCAGAGCACAGCAGGCGGGCCCCTCATCAGTTACAGTCCCTGTAATTGGAGGTCTACAAGACATAGGCTCATGGCCCTCAGAAGCTGCTTTTTCTAGCCACTCTTTCTATATAATCATGGACCAGTGTTTTAGGAATCCATAAAAACACCACATTTGACTGATCTGTCCTCTATCAGTCCTAGAAATAACAGCACACCGTTAAAAAAAGAAAAAAAGCTTACTATGTGCTAGACAACAATCCTATGAGACAGGCATTAATATTATTCCCATCTTAAAGATAAGGGAGTTGAGGCATTGAGAGAGTTTAAATAAATGATAAAATGTCATGCCACTAAGTAAGCAGTGTAACTGAGACTGGATTTCATGACCTTTGGCTCTAGGGCCTATGCTCTTAGCCATTACAGATATTATCTACTCCTAATAAGATTACCGAGTGATGAAGAATGCAAGACAAGAGTTAATCCACCCAATAAAATAATTTATAAAACCGAAGGGAACATTTAGTTTTAATTATGTATTTGGGCTTTATTTTTCTTACTCATGGAAAATTGTAGATTTTGTTAGGATTAGTCTAGACACTTGCTTTCTTTTTTGATATTATTCTTCAAGGACGTTTCTTTCAAAGCATCTATCCTGATGGACAGGGCAAGACAAAGAGAGGAAACTCAAGTAAGTCAGCATGGTGACCATCCCCTTATTCATTGATCAAAAGTTCTAACGGAGAAGAGGTAGAGCTCTGGAGTAGAGAACAATCTGTGGATTTCAATGATCCATGGTAAATATTTTCCCGTTTTTTCTTCCAATAGCTTTATAGTTTTAGCTCTTATACTTAGGTCACTGATCCATTCTGAGTTAATTTGTCTATATGGAGTAGGAGGTAGGAGTGCAACTTCTTTCTTTTGTACTTGGATATCAAGGTGTCCCAACACCATTTGTTGAACGAAGAACTTTCCCCCCATTGAATGATTTTTGTATCCTTGTTAGAAATCAACTGCCCACACATGTTTGAGTTTATTTTTGAAATATGAGATCTATTCCATTGGTTTATACCTCTGTCTTTGTGCCAGTGTAACACCGTTTTGATTACTGTAGCCTTGTGGTGAATGTTTAATTTTGTGAGGCTTGATTACTCCAACTTTTTTTTTCTTTTCAATACTGTCTTGGATATTTGGGATTCTTTATGGTCACTTATAAATTGAAAGATTAACTTAAACTTGGCAATGGATTCTTAGGTTGACACCAAAAGCACAAAGAGCAGAAGAAAAAATAGATAAGCTGGATTTTACAAAAATTAAAAACCTTTGTGTAACAAAGAGCATTATCAAGAATGTGAAAAGAAAACTACAAAATGGGGAAAAATACTTGCAGATCACATATCTGTTAAGGGTGTAATATCCAGCATACATAAAGAACTCTCACAACTCAACAATGAAAAGGTAAACAATCCATTTTTAAAAAATATTCAAAGAACTTAACAAGACAATGGCCAGTAAGCACATGAAAAGATTTTCAACATCCTCAGTCATAAAGAAAATGCAAATCAAAACCACAATGAAATACCACTTCACACCCACTAATAGGCTTTAATTTAAAACAAAACATAAAAATTAAAAGTTATTGAATATGTAGAAAGCAATCTTTGTAATTTGCCAGTGGGAATATTAAATGATGCAGGCACTGTGGAAAACAGTTTGGTAGTTCCTCAAAAATTTAAGCACGGAATTACCAAATGATGTAGCAATTCCACACATATATACCCAAGAGAAATCAGAACCTATGTGCATACAGGAACTTGTACATGAATGTTTATCGCAGTGTTGTTGATAATAGCCAAAAGGTGGAAACAATCCAAATTGTGAGGTACAATGAGATATTATTTAGCAATAAAGAAGAACAAAGTACTAATACATCTAAACCTCAAAAATGTTATGCTAAATGAAAGAGGATAAGCAGAAAAGGTCACATATTATACGACGTCTTTTACATGCAGAATAGGCAAGTCTATAGAAAAAGAACACAAATTAATGGCTTCCAGAGCATGGGAGAAGGGGAACATGGGAGTGATTGTTTAATAGGTATGGGACGTTTTTCTGAAGTGATGGTTGGGAATACATGAAATGCCACTGAATTGTAAATTTTATAATGGTTATGTTATGTGAATTTTATGCCAATTTAAAAGAAAAGTAAGAAAATCCAGTGAGGAACAAAAAAATGTCTTTGGTGTTCTTGTCCCTCCATAGCATAAATGAATGAATTGTTTGTAAGTATCCTAAATCATGACCTATTCTACAGTTTCAAATTCAGCAGAAGACTAGTCTACCAGGCATCGGAGAATCAACAGGGCTCGAATACACCTGCATCAAAGGAGGTCAGGGTAAGGAGGCAAATCTTTATTATAATATAATTTTCTCTAGAAAAAGATTCAAAAGTATAACTCTAAGATCATTTTGGGTATGTAATAGATTACTTTCTCTCATTTTTAAAGTGAGAGTATGAGATATGTGTGTGTATGTATATATGTGTGTGCATGTTAGTGGGCACTGGGGGGTAACAGAGCTGACAAAAGTATGAAAGGAGTAGAATTAGAAAATTAATCAGCATTCTCATACTCCCTTTGCCATAATCTCAAAAATACCAATACAATAACGAAGCACATTGGAAGTGTTTGCTGTGGGCTTTCTCAGAGCTGTTTTTGAGCAATAACCAAGGAAATAGCTCTAAGAGCTCTGAGGACCAATTATGACATCTGAAGTATAGGTAATCAGTAGATTCCTGGAGAGAAACTGGCATCTCTAAAAAAGGTGCTAAGCATTCCTCTTAGGTATAAAAGGTTCTCCTTCTTTCGAAGTAATTTCATGAGAAACTATTTGGATATTTTGGACAAATTGGTGCAAATTGGATTAATTCAACCCATTAGCTACAAAGGGAAAATGTGATGGTGAAATTTTATTTTCATTATGTGTAGCCAATAACAATAGCTAGTATTTATTGGGCAATTACTCTTTGCTTTACACTATTGTCAGTGTTTTACCTGTACCGTCTCATTATTCCTCACAGCAACCCTATCACGAAACAGAAATGCAAGGACAAAGTGGTTCACTCAAGACCCACAGCCGGGATAGGGCAGAGCTGAGGTCCATACCCAGGCAGGCCAGGTCCCAAGTCTACACACACTCTCACCACCACAGCATGTGGCTTTTAAAGCACAGAGGCATTAAAAAACACAATCCAATTAACATGAATGTTGTATTTTTTCCTTTACCTGTTGATTTTAAATATAGAGATCAAACACTAATGTCAGGCTCTTAGTGTCCTCTACATACTAAATATAAAAAGAAAATGGTAGGAAATTTTAGATTCATATTGTTCTTTAGGCTGCTATTAATCAGACTATTTTTCTTGAGTCTTGAAGGCTCATCCATGTTGTCATATGTTACAGGATTTCTTTCTCTTTGAAAGCTGAATAATATTCTATTGCGTGTATTTACCAAATATTGCGTGACTCCACTTAACTCACAGAATCAGAGACAGAATGGTGCTGGGGCTGGGAGGTGGACAACATGGGGAGCTGCTATCTCACACATGTGAAGTTTCAGATATGCAAGGTGAATGAGTTCTAGAGAACTGCTGTGTAAATTTATGCCTATAGTTGACAATACTGTAATGTACATAAAAGGATAGAGCTCATGTTAAATGCTCTTACACGGTAAAATAAAAATTAGAAAATGAAACGTTTAGCTATTAGTGTGGTTTTTCAGCTGAGTAAGAATTTTCCCTTAATTATATTCCGTTTTAAATGAATTTAGCTATTGGTTTTCAAAAGTGTATTTAAATTATATGTCATTTTTACATTATGGATGCAATTTTTGTAAATATATTTTAATATGTGAACATCAAGGCAAGAATCTTTACATAAGCAGTTATCTTTGGCAATAAGGGTGATACATAGAAACACAATTCTCGACTTTGCTGATGGATGTTCCTTCAGAAGACATCAGTCTGGATTCTTCAGCATGAGATGTAATGAACCATGACATTCATATTGTGCTCATTTGGATGGGCAAATAACATGAGTACAAATACTGTTTGATAAGGGAATTTGATAGCAATTAGTAAAAACAAAATGTAGTAAACATACTGTTTTGTGGTTCAACACAACAACAAGGGGTTAAACAATGTTGATTTATAGCTTTCTTGTTTTGCCCAATTACCTTTAGGCAATCTACTCAAGCACAAAGATGGCAGATTTCATCCCACCGTTCATCAAAAATTCATGTGGTATCCACTGTGCTTCAAGAGTAAACATTGTATTCCTTTAAATGCTTTTTAAGATGCACAGTTTTACTTGGGCAACACAGGAAAATTTAAGGCAAGGTTTAGCACACTTTATTTTACAGATTGTATGTAACTCTTAGTATATAAATTTGCTGGATTCATTCCACATTCATTCAACAAACACCTGCTATGTACTGGCCCTGTTCTAGGCAGTGAAGATATAACCCAAATAATACAAAATACTTGCTGTGACAGAGCTTACCTCATTGGTGGGGAAAACAGACAATAATTAAACAAATGGACAAATATATAGTTTTATAAATATGTATATAAATATATACACACACACATACACACACACAAAAACCCACTAGAACCTCTGTAAGTTGGCCACTCAAGGGACTGTAACAAACTGGTCAATATACAGAAGTGGTCAACATGAGGAACTAGGCCTATTGTGCTGATAGGTACATGTGGTGGATGTCTGGTCGGTGAAAATTAGGTCAACTTAAGGAGGTGGTCAATGTAGGCAGGTGGTCAACTATGGAGGTTCTATTATATAGGCTACATGTATATATACCTAAACAAACGCATGTACAATGGAGAGAAGTGCTATGAAGAAAAACAATGTCAGGTAAGGCAGACAGAAAGTGACAGGAATATAGATATTATTTAATATATTGTGTCAGGGAAGGCCTAGGTGATAGGACAACACTGGTCTAGGGACTGGAGGAGTTGAAGGAACAAGCCCTTGAGGTGGCATGACCAGGTCCGGTGAGCCCCAAGGAGGTGTGAAGACAAGGCTTAAGCAATACAGTAGAACCTCCATAATTGACCACTCCCTTAAGTTAACCTAATTTCCAAAGATTGGCATGCACCACATGAAGGTTTCAGTACAGCAGACCTAGTTCCTTATGTTGACCACCTCCATATGTCAACCAGTTTGTTACAGCCCCTTGAATGGTCAATTTACAGAGGTTCTACTATATTTGAAAATATAGCAAGGATTGACCACGTAGAGTTTCACAGTCCCTGTTCAGGCCCTTGAATTTCATTCTGTGCAGAGGCATAACCTGACTTCTGTTACAACAGGATCACTCTCAACGTGGTGAAAAAAATCAACTCTGGTCGAGCAGAAGCAGGGGAATGACTTAGAGGACAAGTGCAATAATTCAGGGAAGAGACGACGCTGCAGTTTATACCTGAGTGACGGCTATCGAGGTGTCTAAAGTAGTCAAATTCTGGACATACTTCACATCTGGAACCAATGGCACTTGCTGATGTGGAAAGTGAGAGAAAGATCGCCTAGGACGGCTCCGAGGTCACTGGCATGAGCTACTATAAAGACAGACGCCGTCAGCTCAAGTGAGGACTGTGAGAGCAGCACACGGAGGAGAAAATGGAGAGTTTGATTTTGAGCATGCCGGGTTTAAGAGGCCGTCACCCTCCAAATGCAGACGTGAAGTGGGCAGCAGACGTGAGCGTGCAGTTTCGGGCAGAGGCTATGGGAGATGTAAACTTGGGAGTTGTCTGATGGACGTGTGATGAGATCAACAGAACAGAGCGGAGGGTGGCCCGCGACGGTCCACACGGAGACATCAGGAAGATGAGGAAGAAAAGGCAGGAGCCCGAGAAGCAGCAGGCGCGGGGCGGGGGCAAATGCCAGCAAAGGAGCTGTGCTCTGGAAGCCAAAGGAAGAGATCACTTCCATTCACCCTCCCTCGACATGATCTCTGTGTTTATGATTTAATAAAAGAAAAAGAAATTACTTCCAGAGGACACAGTGATCAACAGTGTTAAGTGCTGTCATCCTCAGATGAAATTACATAAGACTGAGAAATGATCCCATATGAGATATTTAAGGGTGTGGGGCCTGTGGCTCAAGGAGTAGGGCGCCAACCCCATATACCAGAGGGGGCAGGTTTAAACCTGGCCTCAGCCAAAAAAATAACTGAAAAAAAAATGTAAGTGAATGCCTGGTTTCAGTTTAAGAAATATATTGAAATATTATTTTTTTTAAAAATTTAAAAATTAAAACAAGTGAAAAAATCTGGAGGAGATAGTGGTTACAAAAATTATAAAGCTGGGGAGTGACCAGGAAATGGAATGTAAAGAAAAGGGCAACTTAGGAATTGTGAGCAACCACTTTTCAGCAGGGTAGATCAGAAGCAGAGAACAAGATAGAAAATGTTTATTTCCATAGCTCTGTAGTGGTGCCAGAATTTCTCTGCAGGAAGAACTTGGGTCAGCTCTCTGACTGGAAGAAGGCAGATAGGCAACTAACCTTAAAGTTGTATTTTACATTACATAAAGAAAATATCATTGTCCTTATTTTTCAAACAATTGAAGATAGGGAGGATTAAAAACTCCCTAATAGTGACTAATTCTCACATAAACTGGATTCACTTGTGACCAAAGTACATTACATAAACATTAATTTTTAATTCAACTTGTTAATATGTTGTTTAGGATATTGCATCCTCATTTATCAGTGAAATATGTTTGTAATTTTCCTTTATAACAATATATTTTCTCTAATTTTAATATCAGGTGTATCCTGAGTAAGTAGAATGACTTTGAATTATTTCTTCTTTTTCTATTGTCTATAAGATTTGGCATGATCTGTTTTTTGAAATTATCCTTTAATTTTATTTATAAATATTAGTTGTCTATTTTTTGAGACTTTGGAAAAAAAAATAAGAAGTTAACTGATGACTCCATTCTGAGCTTCAGAGTTAAAGCATCTATAATAGACATACTCTTATTTGACAATGTAAATGTTACTTTCTTTGCATTATTATTATTAATATTGCTTAATATTTCAATGCAGTAATCCTCTGATTTCTTTTCTGAATGTATTTATCTTCTTTCATCCTTTTCGAGGTTTTTGTTTCTAGTCCTTATCTTAAACACTATTATTGTTATTAAATATTAAGCCTTTTTCATTCTGTGAAGGCAAAAAGTGGAAACCTAATAAACACATGTGTATGTAAAAATAAATAAATATTTTTATAAATGCAAAAAGTAAAAAACAAAAACTCCCTCTAACATCCTCTTTGAGCCACCACTGCTCAGACTCATGGGCCGCCACATGTGGATGTTACCTTGCACAGAGCTGCCTAATAGGGGAGAGTGGGGTCTAAAATTCACCCCATGCTCTTTCCACCAAACCATTTCCCAGACCTCACAAGTATGCCTTTTTCTAATTTGCATATATGTTAGTGGTACCCTATATCAATGCAATGGAAACAGATTTTTCATCTCCTATAGGTATTAACTATATTTATAAATTAAATTCTTAGATTAAGGAGAAAAGTTGCTACCATTCACTTCTCCAACTGAAAATTCTTTGGAAAATGTAAAGTGTTTTATAAAGGTGAGCTATCCTCGTTTTCACGTCCATAGCACTTATCAGTGTTAACGCCTCCAAAGTCACTTCCCTCATATTGTTAAAACATGTCTATGGTTGAGAAAAACAAAGCCATGAATGAAATCAGACTTCAGTGAAATTCCACATGCCTTCTTTGGAAACAAGCAACTGATACTTGCTTGTATCTAAACTGTGCAGTCCTTGTTTGAAAATCTTGACTCATGGCTTGGGGAGGTCAGAATGTTCCTATAATTCTGGCTTTGTTGGCTCCCTCTGGTGGATAGATTGTATGAACATTAATTTTGGGTGCTCTATTATTTTTTTATTAAATCATAGCTATGTACATTAGTGCAATCTTTAACAAAAAGTGTCAGGATTTGAAGCCTTGAGGACTCTGCATATACAGAGTGAGTACAGGGCATTTTCTGTGATTATGTGCCAAGCAAATTCAGGCAGATTTGGGGAGAAGAAGTTGGGAAGTACCAAGAAAGGCACTGTCCGGGTAGCAGCGGTGATCTTGTGAACGTGTGGCAGAGGGAATCACAACTGATTGAGTAAGGGGATTTAAAAATCTTTGTATTGAGGTATCACATGCACACAACTAAGTGTACAAATTTAAGATCACAGATTTATAATATGGGTCTGATACCCAGATCAAAAACAACATTCCAGCAACTCAGGGTAAGATTTTTGAAGAATTGGTCTGCTTATTAGCACTCAGGTCTACTTTGTAGGAAAGAAAACAATGTGCAGTTATAGAATTACTGTGAAGAATAATTTTTTAAATACATAGAGATGAAAAAAATGTCAGGGCAGAGTAGCTTGACTCTAAGGTAGCACACAGATAATGACTTTCCCAGCCTCCAAAGTGAATATTCCTCCTTTTCGTCCCTTTGCTTGGTTGTGTAGGTCAGTTTGCACTCTCTGGAACCATTTTCCAATTCTACTCCCTCTCTTCGATTCAAAAACACATTAATTGTTGTGTGCTCAGGATTGTGGACACAGGAAGAAATAACTTATGGTCCCTGCCCTCCAAGGACTAATAGACCAGTTGAATTTAAAGCAAAAATAGGAAATGGTGACCATTGTGTTCAGTATGGCAACGGTAGGAGCTTGCAGTACAGAGGGCGGTTTGTGCATCTTCGCACATGAAACTCATTGCCATTACTTTCACTTGCATTGCTGATGATGAGGATATGAAAGCACAGAGGCAGCACCTTGATCCCCAAATCAGGAAAAGAGAATTATAGACCAATATCACTAATGAATATTGATGCAAAAATATTCAACAAGATCCTAACAAGCAGAATCCAGCAACACATCAAACAAATTATACACCATGACCAAGGGGGTTTTATCCCAGGGTCTGAAGGCAGGTTCAATATACATAAATCTA
>CAUYON010203524.1:0-26452 GCA_963573935.1 Arctocebus calabarensis | reverse complement strand
GTTTTCCACTTTCTTATCAACACCATTCATCTTATTTTCCATTTATATTCTAAATTACATCTTTGAACTTGGCACCAGTAGCTCAATGTGTAGGGTGCCAGCCACATACACCAAGGCTGGCAGGTTCAAACCTGGCCCAGGCCTGCTAAACAATAATGACAATTGCAAGCAAAAATAGCTGGGTGTTGTGGTGGGCACCTGTAGTCCCAGCTACTTGGAAGGCTGAGGCAAGAGAACTACTTAAGCCCAAGAGTTTGAGGTTGCTGTGAGCTGCGATGCCATGGCACTCTACCAAAGATGACATAGTGACACTCTAAAATAAATAAATAAATACACTCAAAAACAAACAAACAAACAAATGAATAAACAAATAACACCCCTGACACCTCAACAATTTTCTTTACTTTGGGATCCATTGCTAGAGACCTATTGTAATCTTTGGGGGGCATCAAACAGCTTTTTCTTTCTTTTTTAATGTTGCTAGTGTTCTTATGCTGGTTTCTTCTCATGGTCAGGCCAAGGCAAACAAGTTTGTGGTGTGCATTTCCTCTACTGGGGACTCTCCTACTTAGTGAAAAGGAGAAGTGCCTAGGTGGTGAACTTGTGTCCCACTGACCCAGTGGGAGAGGAGCAGATGCATATACAGTCCATAACAAAGCTGTCCTCCTCTTTGGTCCCATTCCTTGTCACCTATGGTCACAGTACAAACAAGTACTATGGGCTATTTGTACAGAGTGGTGGATTGGTCCTCAGGCTACCATAGGAAATTCAGGGAAGGAGCTCAGCAAATTCCTCTCCATGGAGGTAGGTGGCATGAGAGTTTGCTCTGCCCTGATCTCCCCATGGCAGTGGCAGTGGTGGCTTGGTGAGCTATTTAGATGGTGGTCAAGTGTGGCAGGGCTGTGTGCACTTGCACCACTCAAATTCTAAGACACTGGGACAGTGACAGTACATCATGTGGGGTAGATCATGGTGGCCAGGTAGTGCATGGCATGGGTGGGGCCACAAGGGGATGGGGCATAGGTGGCACTTCCAAAATTGGGCTGTGCCCAGGTGATTAGGTGAGTCGCTGTAATTGGGACTCTCTGCCCAGATTTGGCTGTGGTGCTATTCAGGTGGCAGTGGTGGCACTACCAAGGTGGGGGCAGCAATGCTGTAGACCAAGAGTGCCTGCTCTGTTTGGACCACCCAGTTGTGCAGGGGCACATTGTACATACTCACAAGTACGTGGCTGTGCTGCCCTTTCCCCACTCCCCACCATAACCAGAGCAATGCAGAGGTGGCTGCAGTAGCGCCAACCTCCATGTAGACTGGGCACTCTGTGCCTGAGAGCTCAGAATGACATCAGTTTTAATGGCCCAGAATCAGAAACCAGTGGGTTCCTGCTGTTCTTGCTCTCAGATGAAATGCTGCTGCACTGTCACCAAGCAGCTACCTGATTAGCTTGGAGTCCTACTGTGGTGAGAAGTACCTTCTTACCTTTGGTTGCAGTGTGTCCACAGGGGGAATACGGACCTCTGGGGTTCTCTCCTCTGACCCCACCTCTTGTGTGGACCCTTTCCCCAGGTATCTTCTGATCTTGCTGATCCCTCTCCTTCAATTTGGGTATCTCCATTCACTTCTTCGATGGTTCGCAATGCTTTCTCTAAGGTAGTTTGCCCACAGGTGAACATCTACTTGCAACTTTTGATCCTCTCCTTGAGAGCAGCATCTGCTGGCTATTTGTAGTCCACCATCTTGTCTCCCATCCCAATCAGGCTTCCATCCCCCACCAGTTCCACTAAAATGGTCCTTGTCAATGTCAGCAATTATTTCCTTTATAGTAAGTCTAACAGTCGCTTTTCCTCTTCATCTTACTGTAGCCATGAGTGAAAGCTAACAGAGTAGCTGCTCCCTTCTTTGTGAAACACTGTCTTCACCTGGTTTCAGAATATACTTCCTGCCTTCTCTGCCTTCTTGTCTAGACACTGCTCTCTTTAGTGTTACATTATGGCTCCTCCTTGTGAGAGATTGAATATTAGTCCCCCAAAGGTATCCATATCCTAATGAATGGTAAAAAAGAATTATAGATGTGATTCGGTTAAGGCTCTAAAGATAGGGAGTTTATCCTGGTTTATCAAGGACCCCAATGGAGTCACAAAGGGAAGCAGGAAGATCAGAGTCTGTAGTGAGTTACATAATGATGCAAGCAAGAAGCTAGAATAATGGAGGAGAGGCATGAGTCAAGGTACTCAGGCAGCCTCTAGAACAGTGTTTTTCAACATTTTCTATTTCATAGCACACTGGAATCTATAGTTAAACTTTCACAGAACACTTAAATTATGTTGAGCCAAAATAAGAGTAAATATATATATGTATATATAGTAAGTATATATATAATATATATTTATTTACTGTGCTTTGAACTTCTTTTGAAAATAATTTAATTAATGATCTTTGAAAATTTTTTTCACAGCATACCAATATGCTGTAGCACACAGGTTGAAAATCACTGCAGCTGAAAAAGGCAAGGAACTAGACTCTCGTCTGAATTCTCCAAAAGGAACACTATTCTGAAGCCCAGATAAGACCTTGATTTTAGATTTCTGACTTCCAGACCTATGGAAGAATAAAATAGTGTTGTTTTAAATCACTAAATTTGTGGTAATTTCTTACAGCAGCAATGATCAAGTAATGCACCCCTTTGCAATACAAACTCTATATGTTGGCCTGCCCCAAGACTCATCTCTAGGGCCTTTTGCCTTCTCTATGTACACCCCTCCCCTAGGACAGTTTACCCAGGTTCAAGTACTGACTAAATACTAATACTCCAAAATTTCTTTCTCTGAATGAGACTCTCTAAACCCCAAATTCTTATAGTCAACAGTTCAGTTGACATTTTCACTTAAGTACATAAAAGGCATCCCTAACTTAATATCTCCCTCAATGCATGACCCTTCTGTTATCTCTCCTATGTCTATAAATGCCAGCCCCAGTGCAATTCTTCCAGTTTTACCACAAACCTCCATAATCCTTGACACTTCTTTACCTCACACTCCATATCCTCTTTGTTAAGAAATCCTGTTTGTTGAACTTCCAGAAAAATCGAATCCAATAAATAAATTTACTCTTCTTTCCACTTTCCTGACTACCACTTGAATGAAGCCACTTTGTTGGGCCATCTGGAATACTCCAGCAGTCTCCTAACTGGTCCTCTGTTTCTTACCTGACCCCCATAGTGAAGACTCAGCCCAGTAACCAAAGTGATACTCTTAACATTATCTGTAATATCATATTACTTCTCTGAAAACCCTCTAATGACATTTCTTTTCATTCCTTTGAGGGCATAACCCTTACAGTGACCTGAAGGCTCCTTGTGTTCTGCCTCCCCCTGAGCTCTTCTCCCACCTCCGCCTCACTCACTCTGATCCTGCTGTACGAGCCTCACTGCTCCTCCTAGAACACTCTGAAGCAGGTTCTTGCCCCAAGACCTTTGTAATTGTTTCTTCTTCTACCTTAAATAGGAATACAGATCTCTACATATTTACGCCCTCACTTCTTTCAGGTCCTCTGTGAAGATGTCATTTTGGTGCTATGATGATCCCTGAACACTTTCTCTACTTCTTGTCTCTTTTATCTCCATAACTCTATCATCATGTAAGATATACCTTTAAACATTTACTTGTTTGTTTATTGTTTGATTCCTACTACTAATATATGAGCTCTGTTGAGGCAAGTATCTTGTTTGTGCTCTAATAAGTTCTCCATGCTACAACAGTAACTGGATAATACTAGGCACTTGATAAATACATGTTGATTTCAATGAATTGAATAATGACACAAGACTAGAGTGCTGGATGTGTCATTTGCCAAGTTCTAACTAACATACCAATGAATCAATGAATAAACCATAACCCAAAATCCATATTTTGAAATGAAAATGAGAAAACTATTAGGAAATTGTGGAATGTCCACTAATTTCATCAAGACAGTGTGTGGTGCTTTAAGATAAAACACAACTATTGCCCAGGATGAAGGCAGGCGAGGAGAGAGGGGAAGTCAGGTGGAGGGAGGGTGATCAGTGGGACCTCACCTATAGTGCATATTGCAAGGGTACATGTCCAATCTATTTAGAGTATGAATGGCTTAACACAATAATTGAGTGGGTGAGGGCTATGTTAACCAGTTTGATGTAAGCATTCCAAATTGTATATAAAATAAGCACATTTGTACCCCATAAATGCATTAATGCACACAGTTATGATTTAATTAAAAAAATTGTTAAGAGATTTTTTTAAAAAGGCAGTGTGTGACCCTGTAACCCAGAGGCTGCCTGAGTTAGAAACCAACTAGTCTTCCTTTTTCCCCAAACACACACTTTGTGGCATAGCTATTTTCTAAACTAGGTATTTTCAACTGGGGATGATTTTTCCTCCAAGGGAACATTTGGTGATGCCTGGAAACATTTTTGGTTGTCACCGCTAGGGGAAAGATGTCACTAGCATCTAGTCAATGGAGACCAAAAAAGTTGCTAGCTGTCCTACAATTCACAAGACAGTCCCCCCTACACACACACACACCCCAAGTAATTATTCAGCCCAAAATGTCAAGAGTACTAAGGCTGAGAAATATATTCTGCTGTTGTTGGGTAGAGTGTTTTTTAAGTATCAAGTAGGTTATGTTGATTCATAGTATTGTTTGAGGCTTTCATATACTTACTCATTTTCTTTCTAATGTACTATTAATTATTGAGAGATGAGTGCTAAATTCTTCAATTGCCATTGGAGATTTTTCCCTGAAATTCTGTTTGTTTTTATTTCATGCATTTTGAAATTCTGGTATTAATATATGAACATTTAGGATTGTTATGTCCTCTAGATGAAGTTACTCTTTTATCATTATCAAAGTATCCTATTTATTATTGGTAAGATTCTGAAATCTGCTTTGTCTGTAATAAATATAGACTCCCACCTTTTCTGTGATTAGGGTTTATCATTTTTTGTCCTTTTACTTCTGATCTATTTGTGTCTTTGAAAGTGGGTTTCTTATAGATGATATATAGTTGGGCCTTTTATCCTTGTCCAGTCAATCTACCAACCTCTGCCAATTAATTGTGGTATTTAGACCATTAATTTTAAAATGATAATCAACATCTTTAAATCTATCACCATGCCATTTGCTTTATATTTGTTCCCATCTTTTCTTTGATGCTTCCCCCCCTTTTTTTCTGCCTCCCTTTGAATTGAGCGCCCTTAATAATTCTATGTAGTAGAAAAAATTCTATGATGGCTCTCAAGATAGCAACCCTTTGCCATATTCATTCTGTACATTCCTCTTAAGCGAAGAGAGAACTTATAAATATGATGGAATTTCATTCTCATGATTAGGTTGCACTAAATGAAAGAAATTTTTGCTGTAATTAAAGCCCCTCATCAGTTACTTTTGAATTAATAAGAAAGAAAATTATCCTTAGTAAAACTGATGTAATCATGTGAGTTTTTGTTTGTTTGTTTGTTTGTTTGTTTGTTTAAGACAGAGTCACAAGCTATTGCCCTGTTTAGAGTGCCATGGTGTCACAGCTCACGGCTCTCTCCCACTCTTGGGCCTAAGCAATTCTCTTGCCTTGGCCTCCCAAGTAGCTGGGACTACAGCTGGGACTACAGCCACAATATCTAGCTATTTTTCTATTGCAGTTGTAATTATTGTTTAGGTGGCCAAGGCTGGGTGTATGTGGCTGGTGCCATAACCACTGTGCTATGGGTGCCGAGTTATCATGTGAGCTTTTTAAGAGAGGATCCAAGCCATCCCTGAAAAAAGAGAATAGAAGTAAAAGAGATTCTTCTACTAGGCTTGATGATGAAAACTCCCATAATGTGAGATCAACATAGAAAGGATATGAGGGCAGCCCTAGAATTGACATTGGCCCTTGGCTGCTGTAGTTTACATGTTTGAGTCCTACCAAAATTCGTATGTTGAAATTCTAATACGTCAGGTATTGGCATTAAAAGATGGGCACCTTAGGAAAGCAATTAGGCCACAAAGGTGCAGCCCTCATTTGTGAGATTAATTCCCTTATAAAAGTGGCCCAAGAGTGTCCCTTCCACCATGTGAGAACCCAGCAAGAAGGTGCTGTCTGTGGATGAGAAAGTCAGTCCTCACCAGATACCAGATCTGCCAGCAACTTGATCTTGGACTTCCCAGCCTCTAGAAATGTGAGAGATATATTCCTGTTGCTTCACAACCCACCTAGTTTATGGTATTTTGTTACAGAAGCCACAGTGAACTAATACATTGACCAATAGTTAATAAAAAATGAGTACCTAAGTCATACAACCACAAAAAAATAAGGAATAAGGAATACAAATGAATTCTGCCAATAACCTGAATGAACTTGGAAATAAATTTTCCCTAGTCAAACCTGCTGGTAAGCATGCAGTCTGGCCAAACTCTTGATTTCAGCCAGGTAAAATCATGCACAATGGACCAAACTAAGGTATGCCCACATTCTTGACCCACAGAAACTATGAGATAATAAATGTGTTATTTAAGACGGTGATTCATGAAAAGCTGAAGCACAGAAAGTCTGAGCTACTTGCTCTTAAAGACAGGACAGGATTGAAATACAGACTCTTTGGCTCTGGGAGCCATACCCTTAACCATTAAGCTACACTATCTTTTTGTACCAGATATAAATATATTATTGCAACTTCCTGGAGAGCTCAGAAATATACCTAAGCATCATACGACAGCATGAGATAGGAGTGGCTGTTGAATTGCTGGGTCATAAACTTGTCATCTTTTGTCTAATCAAAAGATAATCCCCTGCCCTATACAACTCTGGCTCTGTCTCCAGTATGACCTGATTGCTCCACTTGTCTCTGACTTTTCCAACATAATTTCTAAAAACCCAAGTCTCAAATCCCAAATCATGATTCTTCATCCCTGAGCAAATCCTTTACACTATTTTTGAGGTTTCTATCTCCCTGTGTCATTGTCACCTAACAAAAATCTAGTTACCATGATCATTCTCTTATTTTAGAACTACTACTTTAACTTTGTGGATGAACCCCAGCCCCTAAAGGTAGGATCCAATTTTGTAACCAAAGTGCCAGACATACTATAGATGCTCATAAATGTGTCAAATGATTAAATCAATGACTTAAAAAAATCAATTCCTTTAGAAATCAGGAACACTACTATATATACTGAAACTCCTCTATTAGTTTGAATAGCATCATCTTTATCTACAAGAGGGAATTATCATCTCACGGACAGAGCAAGCCAGTCTTCTATGACAAAAACTGGCTGGTGGAACTGACCAATTAAGTCACTCCAGAGTCTGCTCTCTCCTAGTTTTCTCCTTTCATAATAACATGTCTGTGTCTGTGCCAGTTTACATTCTAGATTCTTTCATTAGCACCTAAAGCATCCTAATGATATAAGTGGATGTCAAGACTCTGTGGAGCAAGACTGGACTGCCTTTTACTTCTTGTATATTTTAAGACAGATGTAACAGAAGATCCTGAACTACATTCATCCAAGCAGAGCAGACAAGGGGGTCAAAGTAGATAGTCTTTGCTACTAGAACACCTAAGGCAGAGGGTTTAGGAAATCAGAGACCAACTGGTACAGAGGTAGGAACATCTGCAGGAATGAAACCTGGGACTTACATCAAAGCAAGCTGGACCCTTCAGTAAGCTGAAGCTGAGCTCTATCACAGACACACAAAAGAGGTGGTCAAGTTTCATCAAGCTGAAGTCATTTATGAGGGAAGAAGAAGGGGTTTCCTAGCAAGAACCAAGTTAATTAAATTTATCTTCTAAGAATTTCTTCTAGGCAGTGATTTTTTTTTATTTAAAAGACCATTTTGAAAACTATCTCCATAATCGTTCTTAATTCTTTGGCTTAGGGATTGAGATTTAATGTGTCAACACAGAGGCCACACCCTTGCAAGATGCATGCACACATATGCCTGGATGCCATAAGATTGGATGTACCCACACCCAGAAAGATCCCTGGCTCACAGGCCAGTCAGTAGGAGATGGAGAAATGGCCCCATGTGTATAGTGTTAAAATTCCAAGGCAGAGATTTTACCTCTTTCATGTTTACAAGGATGAAGCTGGAACACATTCTTCTTAGCAAAGTATCTCAAGAATGGAAGAAAAAGTATCCAATGTATTCAGCCCTACTATGAAGCTAATCTATAGCTTTCATATGAAGGCCACAACCCAGTTATAGCACAAGAAATGGGGAAAGGGGCAAGGGAGGGGAGTGGACGGGGAAGGATGGGTGGACGGAGGGTGATTGGTGGGATCACACAGTGCATCTTAGAAGGGTACAAGTGAAAATTACTAAATGCAGAATATAAATGTCTTCATATAGTGATTAAAAGTCCATGAAGGCTATGTTAAATAGTTAAATGAAAATATTTCAGATTGTATATGAAGTCAGCACATTATGCCCCATGATTGCACCAATGTACACAATTATGATTTAATAAAAATAAAAAAAAAATTCCAAGGCAGTGGAAGAGTGGAACCACTCTTGTGGTTCTGTTCCAATTTCCTTTTTTAAATCAAGGGAGACAGAGCCAGTTGTGAGCATAACACAGTGGGAAATGCTGCTCTGGTACCAAGGTACTAATAGTTTACCTCAAGCCCAATGGACTCAATATTGATTAGGTTGTAAAGAAAATACTGAAGATGTTTGCCAACCAGAGAAAGATGATAAAATTATTTCTAAGATCAAAGATCAATGTGTGCAGGAAGACCTCTCATCTTTAAGGAAAAAATCAGACTAGACTGACAGACAGCTCTGAATCTAGCTCTGGTATGACAGACAAAAGAAAGCCCAGGGTAAATACCAGAAAAGAGATCACAATGCTTTTGAAAACAAAAGAGGTAAGAAAAAAAAAAGAAAATGGCCTTTTTCTGAACATAATGTTCTTGGTTGGCAGGTTATGCCTATGACTGAGACCAGCCTATGTCACAGCTGGAGGTTGGAGGACCCAGGCAGACAGTCCCAGCAAGCTCTTTATGGCTGGGCAACTTGGGAGAGGCCCTTGGCTTCCCCAGGCATCCCATCCTTCCCTGTGTAATTATGGATTAGACTAGGAGTGCCTCGAGTCTCCAGTTGCTGAGGTCTCTAGTTCTCTCCAGATGGAGCCTGGTTCTATCTGACTCATGTGAGAGCTGAAGGAGAGGAAATTCCAGGATGCCAACCTCACACTAAGCTGGAAGGAGCCCAGGCTAGCCACACATGGCCAAATGGTGAAGTCAGGTGGCATGAGAGACTCGCTTAAAGCTTTTATCAGCTTTGTTACCAGATTCTCAGTAAGATTTTATTTTTCAAAAGTGTTTGAGCTAATGGTTTGACATACACGAATACCAATCAGAGCTCAGCAGTATAACCAACATGAGAGCTATGTGTGGAAATCCAAATCGTTCCTATGCACCAACAGATGCCAATTAAAAATTATAATACAATAAATAAATAAATTCAATGTGTTAAAAATTTTATGCTTAATATTTAAAACATTTTGAGTTATCAGTAGTTTTAATAAACTAACAGATGAAGGAATATCCAAGGATATAAGCTAATTCTTAACACAGTATTTGTATTTATCAGGGGAGGGAGAGAGAGAATATTAAGAAACTCCAGACCTTGGTCCCAGTTTTGTCATTAGTCACATTTCTTGTTTTCCCTTAGCATATATAACAGAGAAACATTCTTGCAGCATTTTATGATTCACTGCATTTATTTATTAGAAATAATAAAATGTGTCTCAAGGAACCATAAGTACAAAACACTGAAATAGCTTCCTTAAAGAAATTGAGAGTAGTCAACAATTAAGTATAGAATTATACAAAGAAATGAAGATTAAATTACTACTTATCTTCTTCCACATTCCTGTGTTTTCTCCAATAAGTTTGACCATGAAAACAGACCACCTTCCCAGTACGCCTAAGAGAAATGAGGATGGGGGTGCATCCCAATTAAGAAAATCATCAGACCAAATGAGGTACAATGTGCTGGTTTCATATACAATCTGAAATATTTTCATCAAACTAGTTAACATAACCTTCATGGCATTTTCTTGCTTACATGTTAAGACCTTTATATCCCGCATTTAGTAAGTTTCACCTGTACCCTTCTAAGATGCACCTTAGGTGTGGTTCCACCAATTACCCTCCCTCCACCACATCCTCCTGTGAGGAGTTTTTAAAGACATAAAAAGCATATGACATGCATGTTTAGTTAAGCATTGTATTTCATGAGGTAGCAGAAACCACAGAGATAGTAGGGTTCTACTTAATCATGAAGATAAAGTGAGAAAGTTGTTATTGATGCTCTTCCAGTATTCTCTGAAGGAATCAGGAATAAAATTCCTGCCAATTTAAAAGGAAATGAGGGGCAAAACAAATTGTGAAACATAAATAAAAGAGGAGAGGAATGGGAGCACAGAGGATGAGTTAGACACCAACACCATTATTCACACCCTTGTACTAGAAATTGTTTTTAACCCACATGTAACTGAAAATAGGAGTTACTTTTAATAGGACAATTTGACTCAGAGACAACAGAAGTTGTTGTGACCCTACAAATTAGCTGAATTGGAACTATGGTTCTCAGAATTCTTTTCTTTACATGGTTCCAGGTTAGGTTTGGCCATGAGAGAAATTTGGATGAGATTTGAAAGGTAGAAGTGAAGCAGTGATTGTTCTGTGCTCTGCAAGTTGGTATAAGGCAAGGGCGTTGCAGCTCACCTGCAGGCTCACGGGGTGCAGTGCAGAGGCTACAGCACAGCAACTCCAGCTCATGGATTTGCTCTTTTAGACCAGAGGATACACAATCTACCAAAGCAATAAGGAATGCAAGAGTGAGAAGAATGCCAACACCATTTCTAACAAGTTCAGTGGAGGCTGTCTTCCAGCCAGGAAGGATGATAAAGGAAAACTTTAGCAATCAGAGCTTACTGATGGCATTGAGTGCGATCGGAACCAGAACGAAAATGACAGGTGACAGTTAAGAGTCATGAGTGTCAAAATTAGAAAAGTGTGCCGCCCAGGTGCCTGGGCTACAGTAAGTTATGGAGATGGCTTATAGAACGTAGTGTTCCTATGGGCAAAATGGGTAGTCAAGGTAGTACTCAATGTGTACAACCAAAATAAATCAAAAATAAATTATCAGAATGCTGAGGACTTCATCGTAATAAAAAGTCATGATGCCTTATGCAGTTTCTGGACCTGAGCCACTTTTCATACACAGAGCCTAGTGACTAAAAGAAAGTCTGGATCCAGGAGGAAAGCCTATCATACCATGGCAGACATACAGTTATGTTCCCCACAATTCTTCTGCAGGGGATCTACAGCTATTTGCCTGGGTAAATACTTTAAGAAGACTATTGGACATAGGGCTCAAGTTGACCTTAATACCTAGAAACCCAGAGCTTCCTCATGTTCTACTATTTGGGTGGCAGCACACAGAGAGCAGATAATAAAACAGAGGTCTGGTTGAAGGGGTGCTCAGAGTAAATCCTCTGGGTCTATGGACCCACATAGTGGTCATTTTCCTGGTAGCCAAATGTATGATTGTGACTTTCTCTTTCTCTCTTTCTTTCTGAATCTGTCTCCTTTCAGGAAGAGGTGGTCTGCTTTATCATTGTGTGGTGAGCAGGTTAGAACCCACACCTGCTGTTTAGAGACAGGTTCAAAGGCTATCTCTCTCTGGGAAGTGTATCTGCTAGGCTGGCCAGCTCTCCTGCAGGATGATAGCCCCAAGGTCAATACTTCTGGAGAGGTCATTTTCGGAAGGCTAATTGAGAATTTGAAAAAATAGTAACCAATCCATTTTTTTCCTAAAATTAAAGAAAAGACTTCAATCTATCTCATACTTTTATATATTTTCTCGACTGAGCCTTAAAACTTGACTATTACTTCTTCAGGTATTAGTGCTAATACAATGTAAACTCTCAGGCAGAGGGTTTTGAGAAATGACACTAGAAAGGTAAGATGAGGGTCACTAGTGAGGTCGCTGATTCCTTAATCATCCAATCTTCAGATCCCAACTGATAAGAACTACATAATGCAGTTTCTCAAAGGATGAGAAAATTCTCTCTTCAGCATTCTCAAATCCTCCATATTTTGAACAGTGAATGGAGATATCCAAACCAATCAGCAGTTAGGAAGGAATATTTATTCTGATGGTCTGCTCGACCCATATGTGTTTCAAGTTATTAGTCTGTGGATAGTGATAACATATAAATCAGCAATATATGAAAAATTATACCCCTTAAGTAATCTCAAAGCAATCTCACTTTCTGGGAAACTTCATACCTAAAAAGCAATTTAATTTGGTCTACTTAAGTCTCCAGTAACTTGAAGACATTTACTACTGCAAACCCCATTTACAAAGCCACTTTACTATGTTCATCTTAAAAGTTTCTTTCATTTCTCTTAATGCTATGATATTACTCATAACTACATAGAGGCAACCATGCCTTTATCAAGCTAAAGTTTCTGTTTGCAAAGTTAAAATCTGAGAAAAATGCCAGCTGAGATCTAGGCTTAAGTGAACCATAGTAGATGGAAAACCTTGTTATGGCATGAGATATACTTCATGACTCAAGATGCAGTGAACTTTCTCAGTCATTGAATACCAGGGAGCAAAAGGAGTAACAGCAAAACCTTCTTATAATAACCACAGAAGTTATGTAAATTACTGTTTTATTAATTTAGGAAGGCAACCATATTCAAGTGCTCACTACTAACACCTGCAAGAGGTTTTATGTTGTCTACTATTCCCAATATTTTTTAGGACACTGCATTGTTTGGGGTGTTCTAGAGAACAATAACCAGAAGAATATTTCTTTATTATAAGCAGTTGTTATTCATGCTTATGAAGGCTCAGTCCAGACCCAGAAGAGCTAAAGGTATAGTTCTAGTCTGCCCAATGGCCTGAAAAGCAAGAAACCTGATGATGTAAATTCTAGGGTGAGTGCAGGTCCAAAGGCAGGAGATAACTGATGTCCCCACTTGAAGACAGGCAGAAAGAAAGAATTCTTTCTTTCTTTGAGGCTTTTATTCCATCAACAGATTGGATGAGGCCCATCCACATTGGGGAGGGCAATCAGCTTTACTCAATTTACCAATTCTAATGTTAATGTCATCCAGAAACACAATATTTGGGGAGGAAGACCCTAGTGGCAATTGCAGCAACACCAAAAATAAATAGCTGGGACTTGATCAAGCTAAAAATGCTTCTGCACAGCTAAGGGCACTACAACCAAAGCAAACAGACAGCCTTTGGAATGGGAGAACATTTTTGCACGTTATGATTCTGGCAAAGTTCTGATGACTAGAATCTACGGAGAATTCAAATTAGTCCATAAGAAAAGAACAAAGAATCCTATTTCTTTGTGGGAAAGAGACTTCATCAGAAACTTCTCTGAGAAGATAAATGAATGTCCAACAAACACAATAAAAAATGTTAGTCTTTAATTACCAGAGAAATTCAAATAAAAACCACTTTGATGTATTACCTAACTCCAGTCAAATTGGCCCACATCAGAAAGTCCCAAACTGCAGATGCTGGTTGGAATGTGGAGAGAAGAACACTTTTATACTGCTGGTGGGATTGCAAACTAATATAACCTTTATGGAAAAAATTATGAAAAATCTTTAAAGAACTAAAAGTTGACCTTCCATTTGATCCCTCAATTTTATTACTAGGTATCTACCCAGAAGAACAAAAATCAATTTATCAAAAAGACATTTGCACCAGAATGTTTACTGTAGCTCAATTCATAATTGCTAAGTCATGGAAGCAACCCAAATGCCCATCAACCCATGAATGGATTAACAAATTGTGGCATATGTATACCATGGAATATTATTCAGCCATAAAAAAAGATGGGGACTTTACATCTTTTATGTTTACCTAGATGGAGTTGGAACACATCCTTCTTAGCAGAGCATCTCAAGAATGGGGGGAAAAATATCCTATGTGCTCAATGTGATTATGAAACCAATATATAAACACTTACATACTCATACTAATGATAGAACACAAACATAGCCTAGCAAGGGAGAGGGGTAAAGAGGGAGAGGGGAGGGAAAGGAGTTGGGCACTTGGTGACAGGAAGGAGGGAATTTAGTGGGAATTCACCTAATGTGCACAATGCAAGGGTATATTTCAAAACACTAAGATTAAATTTTAAATGTCTTACCACAAAAAATAAGTGAGGGGATGGCTATATTAATCAGTTTGATTTAAGCATTCCATATTGTATTTCAAATTATCACATTGTACCCCATAAACATATACGGTTATGATTTTAATTAAAAATTAATTTTAAAACAAGGAAGTAAAAGAAAGAAAAAGAAAAGAAACACCCTCCACAAACATAACCAGAAATAAGTTTTAACCAAATATCTGGGCACTGTGGGGCCCAGTCAAGTTGTTTACAATTGCCATCACAAACACTTTTTCATTGTTTTTGCCACCTGAAGAAGTATAAGGAGATAAGAAAAAATTAGTAAATGAGCCTGTCTTTTAAATCAGTAAAAGATAATTTTGTTTAAAGATACTCTAGAGATGCCTACTTTTTTGCAATAAGGAAGAGTAGATCATCCAAGGGTCTCTCTTCTACAAATAATCAGATCTAATATAAATTAGAACAAAAACACTATTTAATACATATCACACTCACAAGTAAATAGGGTAAAAAGAAAAGCTCCATAGGTTAATAAGATTAATAATAAAAGCAATAATAATAATAATAAGCAGTGAAATAAAATCAAAATGGCAAGTTCTAAGGAATCCAAGGATAATCACCTACCCATCACTGAATCCTTGGGACTGAGGACATATTCGTCAGCTCTTTGCAATGTTAGGAAATGTACACCTGAGACCCAAGAATCTGGCATCTTCAGAAAGGGGTAAAGATGTCTCAAGACAATAGTACTGCCTGGATTCAGGAAGAAACTTATAAATTTTCTTTAGAGGAAATCATAGATCAGGTTTAGCCAAATATAAAATCACAATTAAAATGATCAGTTCCACAAAGAACAAGCCACAATTAGTAAGGGACAGCTCCAAAAAAAAAGAAAAGAAAGAAAGAAGAAAAGAAAAAGAAAATAATCATATCACAATTATATAGACAAGTATTAGATACAGAATATTAAAAACTAAGAACGAAATGTTTGAGAATTAAATAATGGAATAACAATAAACAAGGGATAAAAAGACCAGGTTTAAAAAAGAACTAAATAGAACTTTAGAACAAAAACAAAAAAATAGATAGTAATTAAAATCTAAACTCAATGGATAAAGGAATTATCCAGAAAGACAAGTAGAATGAAATTATAAACGAGAAGATAAAATCCAGATGAAATAAGAGAGAGAATGAAAGGGAGGCATTGTTTTAAAAGATAATACCCATCCAGATGCGATGGCACATGCCTGTAATCCTGGCACTGTGGGAGGCTGAGGCAGGAGGATCCCTTAAGGTCAGGAGTTCAAGACCAGCCTGAGCAAGAATGAGACCTCCATCTCTACTAAAAATAGAAAAATTAGCCAAGTTTTGTGGCAGACACCTGTAGTTCCAGCTACTTGGGAAGCTAAAGCAGAGGATAACTTGAACCAAGCAGTTTTGAGGTTGCTATGAGCCAGGCTGACACCAGGCACACTAGCCTATGAAAAGTAAGACTCTGTTTCATGGAAGAAAAAAAAAAGACTTTTACAGAATGACTGGGATGAGTGATGATCACCAGACACAGGGAGTAAAATAAAAATTTCATAGCAGTCCTTCACTAAATGAAATTCTGAGGTATGTTACAACAGAGTAAGTGATTGTATCCCTCCAAGACTCATAAATTGGAACCCTAACACTCAATGTGATGTTTTTAGGAAGTAGGTCCTTTGGAAGGAAATTAAGTCATGAGGATGGAGCCTTTATGTATGGGATTAGTGTACTTTTAAAAGGAACTTCAGAGGGCTCACACCTCCTTTTTCTGCCGTGAGAGTACATAGGAGTTGTCAATTGTCCAAAACATGCAAGAGGGCCCCTCACCTGAACCCAACCAGGCTGGCACACTGATTGTGGACTTTGGCCTCAAAATCTGCAAAAAATAGAATTCTGTTGCTTCTAAGCCACACAGTTTATGGTTCTTTGCTATAGCTATCATTCTCAAACATACGTATTCCACTAAAAGCATAAATACCTCCCTCCCCAAAAACTGGCTGAGTAAAAGAACTGGTGACAATATAGATAATTCTAAACAATATTTGTATAAAACAGTAAATATTGTACACTTATAAAGAAAATTAAAGACAGTATTTTTAAATGGGCAAAAAATGCTTATAATTCAATAGAATTATTGTAGCCAAACTCTTCTAAAGTATTACATAGTATTTATACTAAGAGAATAAAAATGTAAATCTAAACAACTTTGGGAGGGGAGCAATAGGAAAACAAGCAAACTATACCTAACCAATTTAGGGAAAAGCAAAAAAGACAGAAAAAAAAAGACAAACAAAACACACAAAGTAAAATGATAGAAAATAGCCCAAAGGTATAAATAAAAACAATAAATTTAAATGGTCCAAACTCATGTTAAAAATAGAAGTTATCAGACTAGATTTTTAAAAATCTGGCTACATCTACTTTTCAAGACACATGCTGAAAACGTAAGAACATAGCAGCACTGGCTGTTGGTGATGGACATATATACCATCAAACATTGAACCAAGTGGTATAGCTATTATTGTCAGCTAAATTAATAATATTATTATTAATTAATAATAGATATCCTCTGCATCTCTAATAATTTTGTTCAGCATCTTTGGAAAGTAATTTGGCATTATATTTAATATAATTACCTTCAATGCAGAAATTTCTCTTCGCTTTATAGAGAAATTCTTGTACATATTCCCCAATAGATATACAAGAATGTGCATAGCAACACTGCTCATAAAAGCAACAAACAAACAAAAATAAAAATTACCTATGTGCCCAAAGATGGTAGACCAGATAAATGATATGGCATATTCACACAATTGATTATTATACAAAACAAAAATTAAGGAACTCTAGCTATATGCCACATATAAATGGATCCCAGAAAAATATATGATGTAAAATGGAAAGTCACAGAACGCTTCATATGGGTTGGTCCCACTTTTATGAAGCTCAAAATAACCTGAACAATATGTTGTTTAAGGATACATACTTATGTGGTTAAATGTGTTTTTTAAAACATTTTTTAATTTTTTTAAAGTTCAGATTAGTAAGAGGGTACAGATGATTAGGTAACACTGTGTTTGTTATGTAAAGTTCAAGTTGTAGTTGTGGTCCTCCCCCAGGACGTGTGCCTTATAACCTCACATTGTGCCAGTTAGGTGAGAGCACACCAATCTCCCTCCCTCCCATCCCCCAACTCTTGAGTTTAATTGTGTTTTTCTGTCATGTGGGTGTATATTTGTTCATCTACTGGTTTCATATTATTGTTGAGTACTTGGGTACTTGCTTTTCCATTTTCTTGTGATACTTTACTAAGGAAAATGTTCTCCAACTCCATCTTTTTAATGGCTGAATAGTATTCCATGGTATACCTACATCACAGTTTCCATTCATGGGTTGATGGGCAAATGGGTTGATTCCAATCTTGGTGATTGTGAATTGAGCTGTGATAAACATTGTAGTGTAAATGTCCTTGTGGTAAAGTGATGTTTTTTCTCCTAGGTAGATGCCTAGTAATGGGATTGTGAGCTCAAATGGAAAGTTTATTTTGAGCTCTTTGAGGATTCTACATACTTCTTTTCAAAGAGGCTGCACTAGTTTGCAATTCCACCAACAGTATAAACATGTTCCCTTTTCTCCATGCCCTCACCAGAATCTGCAGCTTTGGGTCTTTGTGGTAAGGGACTATTCTCACTAGAGTTATGTGATATCTTAAGGTGGTTTTGATTTGCATTTCTCTGATGATTAGGGATGATGAGCATTTTTTCATGTGTTGGTTGGCCATTTTTCTGTCTTCTTCAGAGAAAGTTCTGTTCATGTCTCTTGCCCAGTGATGAATAGGATTATTTGCTCTTTTTTTGTTGTTGATTAATTTGAGTTCTCTGTAGATTCTGGTTAACAAGACTTTGTCAGATTCACAACATGTAAATATCTTTTCACAATCTGAAGGGTGTCTGCTTTAGCTGTGCAGAAGCTTTTAGCCCATTTGTTTATTCTTGTTGTTGTCACAATTGCCAACGTAGTGTTCTTCATAAAATCTTTCCCCAGGCTGAGATCCTCAACAGTTTTTCCCATACTTTCTTCTAGGGTTTTTATAATTTTGTCTTAAATTTAAATCTTTTATCCACGGTGAGTCAATTTTTGTAAGTGGGAGATGTGGGTCCAGTTTCAGTCTTTTACATGTGGTTATCCAGTTCTCCCGCACCATTTGTTGAACAGAGATTCATTTCTCCAGTGCATGGTTTTGTTTGGTTTATCAAAGTTTAGGTGGTGATATTATACGGTTTCATCCTTAGGTTTTCTATTTTGTTCCCTAGATCTATGTCTCTATTTTTGTGCCTATACAGCACTGTTTTTGATCACTGTGGACTTGGAGTCTAGTAAAGTGATGACTCCAGATTTGTCTTTATGACTAAGAATTGCCTCGGCTATTCAGTTTTTTTCTGATTCCGTACAAAATGAAGAACTTTTTTTTAGTTCTTCAAAGTATGATTTAGTATTTGAATGGGAATTAAATCTAGATTTCTTTGGGTAGTATAGACATTTTAACAATGTTGATTCTTCCCAGCCAAGATCATGGTATATCCTTCCATTTGTTAATGTCTTCTGTTATTTCTTTTCTCAGGGTTTCATGATTCTCTCTATAGAGATCCCTCACTTTCTTTGTTACATATATTCCCAGCTATTTCCCCTTTTTGGAAGCTTCTGTGAAGGGTATTGTGTCCTTGATTTGCTTCTTGGTGAAAGCACACAGTGTAAACATAAGATTCTGGGGAGTAGCCATTTTCATGAGTGAGTCAGTGGTTTGGGAACTGAAATATGCACAAGGTAACTTCAACAATTGGGATAATGTCCCATCTCTTAAGTTAGGCAATGTTCTCAAAGTGCCCATTTTATTATTATTATGCTTTATAACTTAAAAATATTACTTCTATCAAATATTACATTACAATAAATGTAAAAATACATGCATATACTCTTACTAACACCACTCTAGCTACTACCACTCAGAATGAAATGCAATTAAAACTCAAAAAAGAGCACACTAACATTGAAACCTTGCTCACATAATAATTCTTAAACAGCAGATCTTAAACTAACTACATCTCTGACTGTAGTGCTCCTTTCTGTGCTTGTGGTATTATGTCAATTTCTCCCATAAATTTTACTTTCATTTTAAAATCTTTTATTGCCACCTTCCAGAATAGTTAGAATCAAAAAGTCAGGTATGAGTGAAGATGTGGAGCAATCAGAACCTCGTACACTGCTGGTGGGAGTGAAAAATGGTGCAGACACTTATCAAAAGAGCCTCGCACTTCCTCAAATAAATAAACATCAAATCACCACATGACCTTCCGGTTTTATCTGAGGTACATGCCCAAGACAAATAAAACGGTGTGTACAAACAGAAACTGCTATACACGCTACACTTCTGCTATGCTTCTGTTTATAGCAGCATCATTCATAATAGTCAAAGGTGGATATAACCCATATGTTAATTAACTGATGAATTAATAAATAAAATACAGTATCCCTACTCATGCATGGAATAGAATTCAGTCAGAAAAGAAAAATAAAATACTGATATGTGCTACAACATGGATGAACTTCAAAAAACAGTGTGCTAAGTGAAAGAAAATATTTTTAAAAGATTGCATATTGTATGGTTTTATCCTATGCAGAACAGGGAAATCTACCGAGACAGAAAGTAGACTAGAGATTTTATACGGCTGTGAGGCAGGACTGGCAGGAAGTATGGGCTGATACCTATTAAGCGTATGGGATTTCTATTTGAGGCAATAAAAAACTTCTAAAATCAACAATGTTCATAATTACACATATCTGTGAAGGTGCAAAAAGAAATTGAACTGTATACTTTAAATGGGTGAATTTTCTGGTATGAGAATCTTACATACACAATGAAACTGTTTTTATTCCATTATTTACAACTTTATAATGGCTGCTGGAAAACAAAGCAAGAATGGCAGGGTAACATTGAAAGCAGTCCGGTAGAACCTCTGTAAATTAACCACCTATGGAATATAACAAATGGTCAACACAGGGAGGTGGTCAACATGAGGAACTAGGCTTACTGTACTGATATGTACATGTACTGTACTTTCTGGTATGGCTTTCATTAGACAGAGTCATATAAAATCATACATAATCAAAACACAGTAAAATCATACACACAGTTTCACATAATCAATATATGTATTGTTTTCTCATGGTTTAGTCATTCCGATAAAAAAGGCAATCTTGGTCTGTTTCTTATGCTTGCTACAAACATAAGTGGAGAAAGCACTCTCAATGCAGGCTACACCACTCAGAAGACCTGGGCATTTTTCCACAGCAAATGACTTCAACTACATTATCAGAGGCCTCACATCCTCTTCTACTGCAGTCTCTGTAATTTCTGTGTCATCCTTGCTTGCTTCTTCCACTTCATCAGTTGCTTCATGCACTTTATGCTGGTCTGGACCTTGGTCAACATCACTTGGAAAATTGCTTCTGGTCAGGTTCATTACAAGTTGCCACTTCATTGTTCATTGCAACAAAACCTTAAAAATCTACTCCTTCAAATTCTACCATGGAGATGGACTGCATGATGGGGCCAAAACATCATGCTCTTCTGCTGTGACAAATCCAACTTTCTAGACTATTTCTGGCTAAACTTCATTCCAAGGAGAACTTGTCCAGAGGACAACACCCAGATGAAGTTGCTTCCACAGGTTTATGTTTTAGTAATGACCCACTGCAGGAGCTGGGCTTAGTAGCGTATTTTAATTGTTGTGATGATGCCTTGGTTAAGAGGCTGGACTTTTGGGGTCATGTTTGAAGTCAGAAATTTTTCAGTGTCATGCTTGTAAAATGATTCACTTGCAGGTGGCCCAGGACAGTTGTCTGGGACGGTAGAATGGACCACTTCATTTTCTTCATTTCTCAGTTGATACCCACTCTTCAGATAGGGCACCAGTCATCCATAAGCATTTGTTTGATCTCCATCGATGGGAAGGTCTTCAGACTTCAGGTTCTCGAACGTGTGGCTTTGCCAATTTACTAATCAGCGGTTGAGCTAATGGAAAGCAGAACTGGGAAGCATTCTTTGGAAAGTTTTCTGCTCTTTATTTGCCATCCTTCATGATGAGGCTCCTGTCAGGCATCACCTTAAAAAAGAGTTCATCCTCATCGGCATTAAAGATGGTGTCATCACTGAAGCCTCTAGAGAAGTCCAGAAACGTTTTGATGAACTCTCTTCCACAACTGCTACTGGAATGTCATTGGATTCACCATGCAAGACTTTCTGGGAGATTTTATGTCACAGTTTAAATTTCTCATGCCAATCACTTGATGCTTGGAAATCTGCCACCCTGAATTCCCATGCATGCTTTTCAGCAACTTCTTAGATCATCAGTCCAGAGACTCAGACATTAACTGTCCTCATTTGTTTGAATCAGCTCAGTCAGGCTTCATTGACTTCATCAAGGGACGTTTTCTTCCTTTCCCACAGTAGGTCTCTGCTTTTTTTGAACTATGAAACAGAAAAAGTATTTTTCTAGCAGGTGGATTTCTTAAACTCAGGAGTTTGAGACTAGTCTGAGCAAAGAGTGAGACTCCTTGTCTCTAAAACAAATAGCCAGGCATTGTGGTCGGTGCCTATAGTCCCAGCTACTTGGAGGCTGAGGCAAGAGTATGACTTGAGCCCAATAGTTGAAGGTTTCTGGGAGCTGTGACGCCACAGAACTCTACCGAGGGCGATTAAGTGAGACTCTGTCTCAAAAACAAAAAGTGAAAATAAAAATAAAAATATAAATAATAGGACCTACTTTCCAAAAATACACAATTAAAATAAGGAAAAACATTTTGTCCTATATTCAGCAGATAAAGGGATATATGAAGAAGAATTATGAATTATAATGCTAGACATCATAAAACATCAGTCATTGATGTTAAAGAAACTCTCTCTTCCTGTAACGATAATGGAGTTTATTCTCATAAATATCAGTAAGCTAATAAATACTTCAACATATGCATTTTAAGCATGGTCATAAAAGCAAAATATTGAAATTAATTTATGTTTATAAATTTTTATGATCTTGCTTAAAAGAACAAACTCAGTAACAAACTCAGAATTACTTATTCATAAAGATAGAGACTCAAAATTGACAGTTTTCCAGAGGAAGATATAAGACAAATACAATCTGTCATTAAATAGAATCAACTAACAGCTACCAAAGAATGAAAGCTTGTTAATATTTATAATAAGTAGTGTATATTTGATGACCCTTATCTCAGTTAAATTGGCAGATATTACTGAAGCATTATGCCAGGCTAGGAGGAGAGCTAATGCAACAAATACAAAAATAAATAAGGCATAGTCTTTGCCTGGAGGAATTGTGTGTAACTAGGAAGAGAAATACAAAAATAGCTGTAACGTAACATGATAAGAGCTATGACGTTCCCACAAGGTGTCATGGCAACGTAGCTGAGGAAGCAATTGGCTCTTCTTAGGCCAATCAAAGAAAACTACTGAAAAAAGGATTTATTTTGGATACATTCATTAGACGAATTAAAAGAAGAAATCATTCCAGCCTAAAGAAAGCAAATGAGTTAAAGCAGGATGAAATGGAACTGTAAGATGTGTTTGGGAAATGGTCTAGGGTATTGAAAGTACACCATGTTTGGGAGAAAGTAGTCAGGATTGAGTCAGAAAGGTACACTGGAGAGAGATAATAAAGAGCTTTTTCTGAACATGCAAACATATCTGGACTCTGTTCTACACCACAACATGAGGCTCGGCGCCTGTGGCTCAACGAGCTAAGGCGCCACCCACGTGCACCTGAGCTGGCGGGTTCAAATCCAGCTCAGGCCCTCCAAACAACAATGATGGCTGCAACCAAAAAATGGCCAGGCATTATGGCGAGCCCCTGTAGTCCCAGCTACTTGGGAGGCAAAGGCAGGAGACTTGCTTGAGCCCAGGAATTGGAGGCTGCTGTGAGCTGTGATGCCACAGCACTCTATCCAGGGTGACAGAGCTTGAGGCTCTGTCTCAAAAAAAAATAATAAAAATAAAAAAATAAAGTGTACAATTCAGTGGCTTTTGTTATATTCACAGAGGTGTAAACCAACACCGCCATCTAATTTTTAAAGTTTTACTATTTTTTAATTGAGAAATAATTCACGTTACAAAATTTGCCATTTTAGAGCATAGAATTCAGGGTTTTGTTTTTTTTTTTTAAGGATTAATATTAACAAGGTATTGCAACCATCCCACTATTGAATTCCAGACTTTTTGATCACCCCTCCTCCCCGTAAGCTGTATTCTTGTTAGGTATCACTTTCCATTTCCCTCTCTTCTCCAGGCAGCCATTAATCTACTTTCTGTCTCTGTGGATTTTTCTATTCTGGACATTTTATTTAAATGGAATCAGACAATATGTGGCTTTTTGTGTGTTGTATGTATCAATATTTCATTTCTTCTTATTGCTAAATAATATTCCACTGTTGAATATTATTTATCTATCTTTTTTATTTATCTATCTTTTGGGAGATAATTTGGGTTGTTAAGTCTTGTTGCTTTTGCATAGCATTTTTCAAAGAAAAACAAATAGAAGATACAGTTGCTTATGAATTCACTCCTTTGTGGGCTTCAACAGATGTCCATTTAGCTTGACAAATGCTGCCTCAGTGAAAAATAGGCCAGTTGTAGTATTGGAGTTCATGTATTTCTTGCATCAGATAAAAGAATCAGAGCAAGATATGACTATTTTCAAGGCTTGGTTTCTTTGCTCAGTCCACTTTTCCTATGGCTTTAGGTTTCTTGTATTATCATTCAACTGAATGTCTTCATTTTCTGGGATGCATTTGAAAAAATACTCTAGCTCGAGTCAAAACAAAAAGCCCACTAGCTAGCAGAAGCCCTGGGGACAGCCTGGCCTTTAATCAGCTTGGAGTGATTCTCTCATGTTTTTCAGCACTGTCAGGTTGCTGTTCACCACACTTGATCATTTGTCTAACTGAAGGGTGCTGAAAGAAAAGTTCAAAGATATGGTTACTGGGAAAATTCCATTCCCTCACTCTTTGTACACTTAGTGGCAATTCTACCATGTTGAGAATCTTTATTTTGATTTTAGAGAATTTACAATATGAGATGCAGTTCTTTAAAATTAAAACCTAACAATTGGCGTACAAATCCTGTCCTTGTTGGTTACTAGCTAGGAAATCATAGGCAAATCTCCCACCTGTAAAAGGGGGATAAAAACACATACCTCAGAATACTCTTTGACGATTAAGTAAGATAGTACATTGCCTGGGATTTGGTTGGTGTCTAGTAAGTTCCCTCCCTCCTTTATACGGTAGTCATAAAGTTTGGATGAGAATATCATGTGAAAGCCTTAAATGTAGACAGTATTTAATAAAGGTTTGTTGAATTTGAACCTGAGATCCCAAAGAATGGAACTCTTTTTGTAGATTTAGGGTGGGGTTTATAAATGTATGTATGTGTGTGTGAGGGAAAGAGAGACAGATTGGACTATATCAGTTAGCTTTTGCTATATAACAAAAGACACCCCCCCCAATGTAGTGTCTTATAATAGCTCCATTTTATATAATTCATGGTTCTGTAAGTTGGTAATTAGGTTGAACTCAAGTAGGCAGTTCTTCTAATCTGGGCTGGTTTGTTCTGCTCTTTAGTCAGCCAGGGCTGGCTAATTTATGAAGTCCTCAGCTAGAGACATATGCTTCTTCATGTGGTATTTCATCACCTGGCAGGCTCATTCAGACTTATTTTCTGTAGTAGAATACACATAATTTTTGAGTTTCTTTTTGCTATACATCTGATATTGTCTCAATGACCAAAGCAAGTTAGATAGCTAGGCCCATTGTGAGAAAGCAGAACTCAGGAGGGGCCGGGCATCATAACTCATGCCTGTAATCCTAGCATAGTGGGTGGATCTCCTGAGCTCAGGATTTTGAGACCACCCTAAGCAAGAGCAAGACCTTGTCATTGCAGGTGCCTGTAGTCCCAGCTACTCAGGAGGCTGACGCAAGAGGATCACTTGAGCCCAAGAGTTTGAGGTTGCTGTGAGCTGTGACGCCAGGGCTGTCTACCCAGAGAGACTCTGCCTCAAAAAAAGAAAAAAAAGATGGCAGGAGGATGTTATTGTAGCCATTTTTGACAACAGTATATCTTAGATACTAATTGTGATAAGGATGCGAATCTCTTTACTGAGAATTTTTACTGTAGAAAATCAGACTGAGAACAGGTGCTTCAACATAATTACAGTGTTTAATAATGTTGGTAACAGTTGGAATGCTATCTCCATAATCCATCCATCCCATCCGTGAAGTAGTCTCACACATAGGAGAGAATCATTACAGCAAGAGCATTTAATTTCTGGAATGACTAAATACAGGGATCACACAATTTCTTGCCAGTTGAGGTGGCTTCCCTTACTGGTTGATTCTTTAATTTTTTTCTGCTTTAGTTACATAAAATATTGTTATCACCAGTATCTCTAGATCACTGGTTCTCAACCTTCCTAATGCCGCGACCCTTTAATACAGTTCCTCATGTTGTGGTGACCCCCCCAACCATAAAATTATTTTCATTGCTACTTCATAACTGTAATTTTGCTACTGTTATGAATCATAATGTAAATATCTGATATGCAGGATATATTTTCATTGTTACAAAGGGGTTGCGACCCACAGGTTGAGAACCGCTGCTCTAGATGCTATCTTTATTAAAGTTTGGTCACCTCTTCCATCTGTTAAAATAAGCCAACAACAACAAAAAGAAATCTAAAGACTCAGAGACATTCTTGTCACTAAAATATTTATTGGGTGCTATTTTTTAGTTTGGTCTAGTCTTTGTTTTATGTCCATACACATCTCGTTGTAACACATTTTAGATTAGATGATTTTTAGATCATCAAATATCATAATTCCTCTGGAGATAAGAACTTCTTCTTTTGAATAGTTATCAATAACTGGGTCATAAATATGTTTTCATATGCTATTACCAAGCTATAAAATCATGGAATTTTCAGAGGTACAAGGGAAATTAGAAATAACATGGCCCAGTGTCCTTTTTTTTTTTTTTGTAGAGACAAAGTCTCACTTTATCGCCCTGGGTAGAGTGCCGTGGCGTCACACTGCTCACAGCAACCTCCAGCTCTTGGGCTTAAGCGATTCTCTTGCCTCAGCCTCCCTAGTAGCTGGGACTACAG